>JADNRX010000207.1:0-97565 GCA_015501595.1 Hymenopellis radicata | reverse complement strand
GACCTCCATGATTCCCGACTTGGCTTGATTGTAATGCGGATGAACAGCAGCATGCCATTTCTGCACCAGCAGTTTTGCTATAAGTAGTAGATGGTATGAAACGACCACGTGCGTCACCTGACTTCCTCCCTCCAAACTTGCTCGGGACAACCGGAGAGAAGATAGTCGGTGCTATGTAGGGTGGTTTTAGGTCCACGAAATTCGTGGTCCATTTTACAAGTGAGCCGATACCTCATCTACCGTTGAAAACGCACCGATTATTTCGGACCGATGACGATCAGCCTCTCCTCTTCGTACGACCGCCATCAAGAGTCAGAAATGCCTGTAATAGAGCCCCAGAGTTCGAGATGCGTTACAAGAAGCAGCTTGGGGTTTGTCAAAAGACCCCCAGCTTGGCATCCACCTCGTCGAACGCGTGATTACGGCCTTCCTTGACGAATCGTCTCGCGGTGCCTCTAGTCCCGATAATGTCGTTAACCCACCCGCTTCTCCACTAGACTCATCTTCAGACGGTCTTATTCTCGCTTCTCGGCGTTTTCTGAAACGCATAGCCTAGCCAGCAATACCTATAAAAGCAACCTCACGTATCCTCCTACTCACAACCCACCATGCTCTTCATAAAGTCCATCATTGCCATCTCTCTCGCCGTAGCCGCCTCCGCACTCAGCATCGCCAATGGTGATGTTGTCGCACGCGATGCGAATGACCTCAAGGCAGCTGTTCTCGCCGAACACAATGTCGCCCGTGCTGACTACGGTGCCAACGATTTGACCTGGAACGAGGATTTGTATGCGGGGACCCTCAGCTGGGCGAACACATGCAAGTTCCAGCATAGTATTAGGTATGTCCTACTGTCCACCCTAGTCCCGAGATACCTATTAACGGGATCATCAGTGGCAGTAAATACGGGGAGAACTTGGTTCGTAGAACACGTCTTCCTCTTTCAGAATGCTCTGATGCTGCGTAGTATGCTACGACGGCGAAAGGCGGAGACCAGATCAAGGCGGCAGTGGACTCTTGGATGCGTGAAGCTTGTATGTTCCCCTGTTCTCCTGTTCATGGTACATTCTTACCATCTCATCCAACTAGCGAAATATGATTGTATGTATTCGCTATGTACAACTCTGTCCTACTACTAGATCACGTCTTAGACGACAACCCCGGATTCTCCTCAGCCACAGGCCACTTCACGCAGGTAAGCCACATCACATCTCGGATCTGATGCCCCATATTCATGATTTCGTTCGTAGGTGGTCTGGAAGAGTACCACCTCTGTCGCATGCGCTGTAGGCCAATGCGCTGCCGGAACGATCTTTGATAAGGCCGCCAGTTACTACGTCGTGTGCCGCTATTCCCCTCCAGGCAACTACAAGGGTCAATTCCCGTCAGTCTTCCGTTACTCCATTGCTACTGCTGAAAGATTTCTGACGAGCTTTGAAGCCGAAATGTTGGAAAACATGTTTAAGGGAGCGCGTACGCCATGGAATGTTCCTCCTTGTCCTGGATCTCGAATTTGTTCTGATTTTTGATACACTTACTGCATTCACTCCTTGTATTCATGTCATCTGAGTTTCTTGATTGCTTAACAATCGAACTTTTCCTTCTGGTCGATTCCTTCAAGTTGACCTTCCAGCTCTCTACGGCGCCGAATCCCTGCTCATTTCAAGTCTGAGGCTTGTTGCCGACGACGACCAGATAGCCTCCTACCACGTTTCTCACGTATATCCTGGACCAAAACCAACTGGTACCTTTCGCTGCCGTGTCATATTTCTACAAACCCTCTGGTCCTCACTCCCACCCACAATGCACACGGGAGACGGCCTACGAAGAGGAACGCCCCCTCTACACAACAAAGAGGACGAGACGTCCCCACGAAGAAGAGAGCTCCGAACGACAGGTGAAGAACGAACAGCCCCAACACCACGAGGAGGAGGTGGTGCGCGCCCACAACGGAAGCATGCTCGCACAAGAGGAGCTCCCATATAGGCGATGGCCCCGCGCCAATGGAGCCCTTCGGAAAGGGAGTCCGGTCAAGACGGGGCGCTAAGACGACAATCAGCCACAGCCCCAATGGAGGAGAATACTGGCGGTCCAATTCGCCGATGAAAAGTGGTAAGGATAAGAAGGCGGTGAAGACTATGTTCGAGCTGGAGAGTCGTACCCGCTAGACAGACAAGTACAGATGTCTCGCCACACATTTCACGCTCGCCCTGTGAATGTACAAGTTGCTTGTCTGGCACCATATGACGTGGCTCAATGGAGGGATCTGTATGGGGTAGACTTACTAGAGAGTACGAAGAGATGGGAACCAGAGCGAGGCCAAGGCGGGAATGGTGGGTCGTATGTAGTCTGTCCAAATACTCAGCCCGCTGTCACAAAGCAGAATGAACACGTACCTCTATATCATCCTTTCGCTCTGGCATCGCACCAAACACATTGACACCATCTCGCCGACGCCGCGGCGAAGATATATGAACAGCTCCCTTGACGCGTGGGATCGGCAGTTCGCAGTGGGAATCGTCCGCGTCTATGGCGTTTCCAGAAGCCTGGGTACCTAGCGTCGGATCCTTGTATGGACCACAGCTCTCTGTGGATGGGAACGCCGTCCTGCGTCCGCCGAACCAGACTATTGGTTACAATATATTCGCTGCGCTTATCGTCGTCGACATCGATGTCGTCCATGAGAGCAGACCCTCGTTCTTGCGACCATAGCGGGCCAAACATTCTTTCCCTAACGCATCCATCCACGTTAGTGGGAATCCAAAAGCGCTGGGTGGTGCATGCGCGTCCGCTCGCCTATTGTCGTCCATGGCTGAAAGAAAAGATATGGATTAGGTCATTTGGCTAACCACGAACAGCTAGGCTGGCTCAGTGCGCGGGTGGCCTGCTGACTGAAGAGGTCCTTCAAGTCATGGGGGCTGGCTCGAACACATGGTGATGATCATACTTGCTAAACATGGGACTTGTCAGGAATTAGAACGAGCGTAAAAACAACACGACAAGCCTGGTAGACGTACATGAAACATGGTAAATACAAGCGGCACGAGCTAATTGCGAGCTAGAACTTTTGTATTACCATGGGGCACATCCATTTGTATGGACTTCGTTACTAGTTTCAGTGTCCACGCGGATGCAGTTTGTCAAAGTTACTGGATTTGTACTAGATGCCAATGATGCGAAGGTGGAGCAGAACAGTCGTCCATGCGGGATGGGGATTCGGAACAATAAGTAGTCGCGGAACATTACTGCTTCAGACGATCATCGCAGCATCTCCTTAGACAGCCATGCTTTTAGCAGTCTCAGTGTGATCAGCATCTGTCGACTGCTGAGTACAACAGTTACATAGCTTAGATGGAAAGGAAAAACACAATCGTACGAGATGCTCTCTTTCTCTTTTTTCCTTTTCTTTCCAGCTCTCTAATTCAGCTGCTGGCGTAGGAGACGGCTGCAGTATGTCGGCAAGGAGACTTCCAGGATTCCTCGACTTGACGCTCTTGACTTTAATGCGGACGAACAGCGCAAAATGCCAATTCCGCAACAGCAGCTTCGCTTAGGATGAGGGGAGGAAAAGAAGATGAAACGATCACGTGCTACACCTGACTTTCTCCTCCGGGCAACCGAGAGAGAAGACATTCGGTGCTATTCAGTGTTACGCATCGTGCGTTCCAGGTTGGCGAATTTCGTGGCTTTTCGTGGTCCATTTAAAAGTGGCGCTGGTGGCTTGCAATACGTTAAAAACGCACCGATTATCTCGGACCGATCATCCGCTCCTCTCCATACGACCGCCATCACGCACAGTCCGAACCGCCTGTAAAAGAGCCTCAGAGTTTTAGATGGGTTACCTGAAGCACTTCGGAGTTTGTCAAAGGGAGCCTCGGCTTGGCATCCCCGTCGTAGAACGCGTGGTTACAAGCCTTTTTTGACAAATCGTCTTGTGGTCCACCCAATCGGAGTAACCTCAAACTTCTGGTCCCGATAATGTCGTTAACTCACCCGATGCTCCACTAGACTCGTCCTCAGACGGTCTTATTCTCGCTTGTCGGCGTTTTCTGAAACGCATAGCCTGGTCCGCAATACGTATAAAAACAGCCTCGCGCATCCTCCTACTCACAACCCACCATGCTGTTCACCAAGTCCTTCGTCGCCATCTCGTTCGCCGTAGCCGCCTCCGCACTCAGCGTCCCCAGGGTGATCTTGTCGCACGCGATGCGAAAGATGACCTCAAGGCAGCTGTTCTCGCCGACCACAATGCCGCCCGTGCTGACTACGGTGCCAACGCTTTGACCTAGAACGAGGATTTGTATGCTGCGACCTCAGCTGGGCGAATGCATGCCAATTTCAGCATAGGTATGTCTTCCTTCTGGTACTACTTCCGACGTACCTATTAACGGATCATCAGCGGCGGTAACTACGGCGAGAACTTGGTTCGCATATCGCGTCTTCATTTTACAGACTACTCTAACGCTACGTAGTATGCTACAACGGCGCAAGGCGGAGACCAGATCAAAGGGCAGTGGACTCCTGGATGTCCGAAGCTTGTACGTTTTCGTATTGTCCTTCTCATTCTATTTTCTCAACCTCTTGTACAACTAGCGCAATATGACTGTACGTATTCCTAACGTACACCTTCTGCACTGTCCTGAACGACAACCTAGACAACAACCCGTATTCTCCTCAGCCACAGGTCACTTCACGCAGGTAAGCCCGTTCCATTCACAATCCAATGCCGTATGTTCATGGTTTCGCTCGTAGGTGGTCTGGAAGAGTACCACTCTGTCGCATGCGCTGTAGGCCAATGCGCTGCCGGAACGATCTTCGGTCGGACGCCAGCCAGTACGTCGTATGCCGCTATTCCCTCCAGAAACTATGCGGGTCAATTCGGGTTAGTCTTGCGTTCTCCATTGCGATTGCTGAAATGTTTCTGATGAACTGTGAAGGGACAATGTCGGAAGACATGTTTAAGGAGCGTTAACATACGCCATGGAATTCCTCCTTGCCATGGACCTTCACTCGTTCTAATTTTTGGTATCGTACACTTACTGTGTTCACTCCTTGTATCTATTCCTAATTGCTTATCAACCGAATTTTGAAACCATTTCGAATTCGAATTCGATTCCTTCAAGTTGACCTTTTAGCTCTCTCCTTATTCGGCGCGCCAAGTCGCCAGTAACTGCGTAATGCAGGAATCGAACATTCTTCTTCTTTCATAGACTCCTACGACAGATAGTCAGTTTATATCAAAACGTTGCTATCGCTACCTGAGCAAGAACTTCAAGCATCCCGCTTCCTTTGTTCCAATGCCATCCAAGCTCCTCCGACAACCCAAATTTAGTTGTCGTGCGAGGAAGACGCTGTAAAATCCACGCTGTCATCCACTTTTGCACATCTTCAAGGCGGTCGCTGGCAAGAAAAACTAGCAGGAGAACCGCAGTTCTCGCGCCGTGGTTGACACCGCTTTGTCGACCTCGACCAAGTCTGGCCTCATTAGAATTCGTAGGTCGGTAAAGGCTGTCCAGGGAAAACTCTATGACGAGCGTTTCCAGCTGATGTGACGTGTTCAGCGCCTGGATATTCCACAGCAGTAGCTTCTCGTCGAGTACGTATGCCGCTGTGTCGTAGTGAGGTCGATGGATGTCGATGGAGATGTTAAATTGATAGCTGCTGATGTTGTTTAGCTGTAGGACAGGGTGTATCGGCTCCTTGTCCTTGAGCCCCTGCCTATCATCTCCGCGAACTAGAATTCAGACAGAAATCAATTTCCCTTCATGACGCAGAGAAAATACATCCTACAATCCGTGCCATGAATGGCGAATAGCCTTCTCGTGAGATTGACCATCGTCTGAAGACGGTCGGGGGTAACTGGGTAGAGATCAAATGCGGTTACGTCCAGCGTGCCGACTTCGCGTAAAACGCCCGACGTGGCCAGGAAGTCCCAAAGGTGCAAAGCGGAAACATTCGCCTATTCCGTCAATCTCTAGTCGAGTGAAACGGAGTTCCTCCAAGGATACACCCTGCTCACGATTTTCCAGAGAGACTCCGTTTTGAAGCCGTGTATTAGCATCACCGAAATCAATCAAAGGACATATGACAGATTCGTCATGGACTTCGGCAAGCCCGTTCACGGAGACCATATCTTCAAAATGCAGAACTGCCAGGCAAGGGACGCTGTAGAGAAGGTTGACGATGTCCTGCAGGCTGAATGAACAAGCTTTGAAGACAACGACGCGGAGAGATGGAGAAGACGTTAAGGCATTTATAACAGAGTGTGAAGGCCGGATGCAGTGGTTTAAGGAGACCCATTCCAGGCGCGACATGTCGGTTATTATCGCGGCGAGGCGGGAGACGTTCCTCGTATCACCGTCGCTCCAGATATCTTCTTGAACGCTCATCGTCCGGACGTAAGTCCGGAGACGTTGTGTCTTCTCGAGAGACGCAAGTACAGCTTCCGTAGGGATATTAGGGATTGCCCGTTTGAAGAGTAGCGCTGTAGGGATCGCTTGTTTGCGATCCCGTGTTTGGTTTATCGCCAGGGTGATGTTTCTGAAGACCTGCTTCTGGATATAAACGCCACAGTCTCGATGCCACAATCTAGATTGGAAAAGGGCTTTCAGACTGGGGAAGTGGAGGGATACACAGTCGATGATTACGAGTTTGAGCTCGAGTGGTAAATCGTGGATAGGCTAGAAGCGAAAGCGTATCAGTGAAGACACTTCAAATGCAATGGGGAACCTTACGTGGGTTAAACACATGGGAGATGGAGATACACACCAGAGCAGAGGAATGCGAGTACTTTATATCATGCCTGATAGAATTGAGGCGCATGATCTAGGACGAGTATAAACAATAGGACAATAGTACCAGAAGCGATGCTCGGTCTAAAACAGTAGCAGAACAATAGGCCGCAGGTTGTATTGTTCGCGCTAGAGAACAATTAGAGAAGCGCCTCCTGAAGCAGTCTCGAACATCAGGGAAATGTCTTCATGCTGAAAACAAAACTTAACCAGTTACTACGTGCCCACTCGACGGCCATGCGGACCACGGTCCGGCGCCCTCAGATGATTACTGCCACTGTAGTCTGGGCATGTGTTGCCCCGCAGCGCTGGTCCTCTAGCGATAGCGATGGTCTGGTGGCCGTAGCAAGGAGAACGAGTACGTCGACGACCTAGATGATGGCGAAAAGGGAAGAGAGTACGATCACGTGGTACTCATCTGCCTTTCCTGCTGCTGCCACAAAGGAAATAGAAGCGCCTTCGAAGCCACCGACTACAAATGCTTGCAGCCCTAATTTAGATTATGCAGGCCTGCACTGAATCGATACTGATTGTTGTAAGTCCGATTCACCACTTTTGGTATCGCCATGGCGGGAAAAAGCATCTTTCGACTACCCACAGGACCTACTCGTCTAGAGACCTCAACGAGTTCGCGGGTCACGCGGATACTCGGGTACTCGATCCGGCCGGGGGTCTCGGCTCCGGGCTACTCGACTCGTTTGATCCGCGGATCAATAACGAGTCGGATCATATAAGGATCGCGAGTACGGCCTTGGAGGCACGAGTACTCGTCACGAGTACTCGGTCTGACTCGCAAATATATAGCTTTATATTTAAACTTAATTTAGAAATTTTTTGCAAGTTGAACGGGGCCTTGCGGGCCCCAAAACAAGTATGTGCAACATTTTCGCCTAATCCGGCATACCGGGCCGACATCCGAAAGGACGCGTAAGCGTGTGATCGGATGGTTCGACTTGCTATCTACCACCACCACCACTGTCCAGGGAGCGACGATTGTCGCCCCTGCTGCTCTGACGAATGTCAGGCAGCCTGTGGGGTGCGGATATGGGCTTGGCTGTGTGCCGAGCCCACTGCTGCTGTCTCTGTGACAGCAGCAGGGGACGACGACGACCACCGGGACGACAACGACAACAAGGACACGCGTCGAGGACAACGACACTGAGGTGGATGACGCGTCAAGGAGGAGAGGAGGAGGAGGAGGAGGAGGAGGAGGAGGAGGAGGAGGTTCTACGGACAGTGATGCATTGACGACGCCGACAACGACCATCGGCACTCCCACCACCACCACTACGGCTCCCACCACCACCATCACCACTTCTCCCACCACCACCACCACCCTCAGTCTGTGCTCATGCACGGCTGAGTGTCCCCGTGCCATTGCCCGGGGATGCTCGCCGAGCATGAATGAACTTTGGGTGTTTGGCGGGGTTGATCCGCGAGATCCGTCGATAACCCGGATCGTATGCGAGTACTCGCAAACCTCGCGAGTACTCGACTCGTTTGACTCGCGAGTCAACGCGGGTCGAGTCAAACGCGGATCACGGATCGAGGCTCTTGGCCTCGAGTACTCGCCTCACGGATCGCGAGTCAGACCCGGATCTGACTCGTTGAGGTCTCTATACTCGTCATACCGAATGCACCGCCTCAATATCCTGTACACCATCGGTGTTTTAAAAGAGCATGAACAATTGGATTTTGATAGTACAAACGTGGAGTTAGAGCAAGGCACGAGTGTCTACCCGGGTGCACCCGACACCCGCCCGGCAAATACTTGCTGCCGGAAAGCCAGACTTGCCACCCGGCAGCACACCTGTGTACCCGCAAGTACTTGACCCGCGGGTCAAGTACTTGGCAAGTACTTGCCTCGCAAGTGGGCAAGTACTTGCCTAAGTACCTGCATAATTTAAAGCATCTTTCGTGCCGCCGACGACCCCCGAGCAATTGCGCGGGGGCTATCGACGTGCACGATACACTTGTCTGAAGCCCCGGTTACTTGCATGAGCAAGAACCGCAGCCAAACGAAGTGTAGTAGGGGATGGGGTCGACGACGCGTCCACGACACCATCGTCACAGAGACGAGCGCGAAAAGCTGCCGTACATCTGTCGTGAATTGCTCGGCGGAAGAGCAGAAAGAAGAGACCGTTGCAGAGAGACGGGTCAAACGGGTTGAGGGACACACTCAAGACAATATATTGAGTAGAAACGTACAGTCTTGGGCTGGAAGCGTCCGCGACGCCTTCCAGCCCCAGTGTCTACACGAAGCGGGGGGCTAATGCGGCGGCCCGACCCGCCCACGCTTTCCAGTAGTATTTATGCCTCGTCCTGAGGGCTTGGGCGCCGTGTGTCCTCGTTAAAAACGCGCCGTCGTGTAAACGTGTACCGTGAGAGTAGCGCCGTCGTGTAGACGAGTGCGCGCATTCCGCAGTAGGGCGGCCTCGTCCTGAGGGCTTACGCCGGCGAGATTCCGTCGTCCAGGTGGCGTCGTCACGCAGACAGACACGAAGAATCGCCCCGGAATGTATCCGAGGGCGCAGCGGTCGGCGCGAAGCCAAACCGCATCAGAAAAGGAAGGAAACAAGTAGAACAAGCCCCAGAATGAGTTCTGGGGCCGACAAGCACGACATTAAAGTCGTGCTGTGGTGGTAGGAGGCCAAGAGGTCTGATCAGACCGAATCGATCGTTATCCGGCAATTGCCGAGACGTTCGGCGACCTCGGCGATCAGAGAAATTCGTCCGCGACGTCGTTTCTCGACGATATTGGGCTCGTTTGAGCCCAAATAAAATTCAATAAATCCTGTAAAATACATATGTACCTACATACAAGTATTAGGCAAGTACTTGCCCCAAATACTTGTGTCGCCAACCCATACTTGCCACCCGTGCACCACCCGGGTGGTGGCAAGTGCCGGGTGTGCAGGTGCCGGGTGCGGCACCACCCGGGTGACGTCAATACTTGCAGATACTTGCAAGTACCTACCACTCGTGCCTTGCTCTACGTGGAGTACAACGTCCTAGTTGTCCTTTGGAATACAAACCAGAACCTGGCAGCCATTAAGCAGACAAGCTATCATACGCGCCGTGTGAGAACCGATTCCCGATGGGAAAGCTATAAACACGCACTTCCTTGGACTGTCCGAAAGCACAGTCATGACCGACGTCGTAGTGGTTAGAGCCGTTACACGCGTCGACTGGTGTAAAGAGTGAGTTATCACGTAGCGAAGGAAGGATAGACACTAACCAGCGTTGTCCGCAACGGCGTTCGTTTGACCAGCAAACAAGAACGCGGCTACGAAGAGGATAGTGGAGAACTTGAACAACATCTTGGTGGAATGGAAGTACGGGAGTGGTATTTGGTGTTGGTTAAATTGAAGACCTGTTGGATGAAGAACATACATCATCGACGTGAGCCTTTTATCGCTTGCTCGTAAGTACAGGTTTAGCAGCATGTCCAGACTGTTGCCTACGCACCGTGACCGTATTAGTGACGAAGAACATTGTCGTCTCCCCAGCACGTGTACGATGGATATCATACACTTCTCTGGCTGTACTACGCACCAAGTCATCATAGAATTGAATTGAGAAGACATGCGGGCTGATCACAGTACGACGCGGGAAATACCTTGACCTGCGGTGCACCTCCTCGTGAAACTTGATGACGCGCTATTCGTGTAAGATAATCCAACCTAGAAGCACTGGGCAGTTTCGCGCTGATCATCGCCAGTCCAAGAAGCTCTGTCGACAGTGTAAGTTCAAGAGCAAGGAAGTAAATTGAGATGATAGCGATCTCACCAGATGTCATCAGTCTCTATTTCTTCGAACAGCCTTGAGGCATAACTGCAGCCATCGCGGGAGCAGTCTTCGGACTGGAGATGAGCGTTAACGTCAACGAGGAAGTAACAACCGAAGTCCTCTCCTGACGGTAAGTCGATTCCTGTCATAGTGATGTGGCGTGACAATCTGTCCTCTATTTCTGCTCCACGAGCGGGTGTGAGACCGAAGCAGTTTCCGCCACAACGAGCGTCGGAGCAGCATCCAAGCAGAGGAAATAGCTTTGGCTGTTCCTTCCCTGTTTTCCCTTGGCGATAGGTCAACTTCGTCCTGTGAGCGTGCGTAGGAATCTATCCTCTCCTTCGTGCACCACGAGCGGGTTCGAGACCGAAGCAGTTCCTGCCACAACCAGCGCCGAAACATTCGACCTGTAGACAAAGTCAATTCGGGTGTCACTTTGCTGGTTGAGGTCCTTTCTTACCGACAAGTTAATTTGGTCCGGGTCGTAGTGATGTGGCGAGTTCGAGTGACGACTCTCTAGAGGCCATGCCAATCCTAGGAGACGGTATCTGAGAATGAGGGCAACACCGAGGTCAGTCTGACTGTACTTAAGAGCAGAGACCTGAAGGAAGAAACTCATACCAATCCTCACTTCGACAAAAGAACCAACGACTCTCATCGTTCTATTTCAACAACCATGTTCATGCTCAAATTCCCTGTCAACCTCCTGTTCGCCGTCGTTGTACTGACCAGCGGCGCCACCGCGGCGGTTCACAAGAGGACCGCTGATAACGATAGTGAGTTTCCTAAACAATATTGTGGTCAAAGCACTTACTCTCAAGATAGTCGACGCATGCAATGGCTCTAATCATGACGACGTCGGCCACAGCTGCGCCTTCGGCGACTCCCAAGGAAGTGAGGAATACTTTTGCTCTTCACCGCTGAAAGGATACTAATGGAACCCTTGACAGCCTGCCAGCTCAACACGTGCCAGAACTTGGTGTGCGTCCCGCATGCGAATTAGTTGGTCAGCCTGAGCGCCGCTGGTCGGTCCTCATGTCGTTCGACTTCATCAAGATATATGCGCTGTAATGATATGATGATGCTTGCAACCCTTATCCCACAGTCGATGTTTGAGAGTAAAAGTAACATTCAATGGGCTTACAAAAGGCAAACACAGTAATCAGCGCGACAAGGACTCTAAGAACGACCTCGAAACGCGCAATCAACCTATCGGTATTGAGCACTTGAAAGTAGCTAATCGAAAAAAGCGACGTACCTGTGGGACATTCGCCAATTCACGTTTGTTTGTATGTTCAGCGGCTTGATCTGCACGGGCATCCTGGAGGGAGCGCGACAGACCAAAGAAGACTACCAATGTGATGGAGTGCGAAGGAGAGGCGAGGCCATCAGGCTCATACAGTACGCTGATAAGCCGACGAAGGAGAACGGGCAATGCATTTGAGAGGCAGCTAGACCACTAGTACCAGTCAGACATGAAGCGGCAACGCGAACAAAAAGACATACGAAGAACTGGTAACAGCGAGACCCCGATCCCGAGCCCAAGACTCCTATAGTTTCTGGGCCTTTCCGTCATGATCAGCTCGACCTTGATCGGTGAACGCTACTCGCTGTCCATGCGCGCTGCTTTTGGGTTTTGCGCGAGAACAGCGCGTTGGTGGAAAGACGCGCCTTTGAGTCGCGAGGATGGGGGACGTTGGCTATGGAGCGGCAAACCCAGGTTTAGCGAGCATGAAGATGTATACATGAACGGCTTTGAAGCGGAAAAGAGCAGCGCCTGTTGTTGAATCCATCGACAATTAGCGAATGATGTACCTGCAATCTTCGTTAAAAAAGGAAAGCATAAAATGAAAGACGCACCGTTGGTATTCGCCACCGCAAGACGCCCTAAAAACTATCCCTCCATATCCCGGCACGTCGAGGAACATTCCAACTAATCCTATATCACAATGCAGAGGTCATGCTATTCGATGCCGATGGACTGTGCGCCTCTCTGACAGCCGCTCGAAATCTGCGCTGGTGCCGCGCCATTTGTGGGGACGTTTGGAGCTAGCGACACTCGAGTCCGTTTTGATAAGCATTTGTCAAGAGGGACAGGCTTTTTCCGGTTGCATTGTCGGGCGCGGTGTCCTTTCCGCAAATTTCGTGGCCCGCTGGGCGTCGTAGATAGTGAGGAGAAGGAGTATGCCAAAGACCTGAACCTGGGATGATGCGGGCAAAAGCAAGGAGAATAGAGAATACGATCACGAGATGGAGAGCATGCTCAGGTACGTAATGTACGATCATCCCAACTCTTTTACTTACTCCCATCATCTAGTACAGACCTTCCGTAACAAGATATGGGTTCCCATAGCAGGGCCAGCCTTAAGAGTCAGCTGTCGTTCGGAGGCGCAGATAGCTGTCGATCGCCGTGAGGTCGCTCGACAGAGTAGGCCGTCGTTTTCCGTCGAAATTCTACTATTTAAATGTGTAACGGTGCGCGAGATGGCGCGCAAGCATTCTTACGGGTACCGGCACAGCGTATTAGGGACTGCATACAGCATTTAATTCTCCATGTGGGCTGAGATTGTTTCTACGCCATGGGGTTTGGAAAGGTACACAAGACCGCATTCAATTCATAGCCCTGTCATCGGATGACTCGACCCTTCCCAAACGTTGAACAACCACCACCACCATCGGATCGCCCAAATCACGTCTCTACTTCACACTGTTGCACGATACGCTCGATGAGCTCCTACAGGGATGTGAATGGCGATGAATGGTACGATACTCCGGCCCCCTGGGCCGACAAAACAGCCGAGGATATCATCCATGAGTCCAAGCAGCGACAATGGAGGAACCTCGACACATCCGATGCCGACGCCATTCGGCGTATACTTCAACAGCCAGAGCCGTGGAGGAGGATCGAGGACGTAGCGGTCTCAGCCTCGCCTTTATCTCAGGGCATAGTGGATACGCTGCAGTCGGTACGCGAATTACGATGCTATATGTGATTTCTCATCATGCCCTACAGGTGCTCGACAATACCTCAGCTGAAGATACCAACTATCAAGCGAGGTGTAAAAAATGCCTCCTTGAGTTTGCGAACAGGCTTAAAATCCTTCCTTCAAGACTTATAAAAAGCTATAATGCCTTTGATCTCGTGTACCGTCCAGGGACTGCTGTCGTTAAACGACATTCCCGCTTCGGCGAAAGCCTCGATGTGACATTTCTTTCGGAGTAGCTGTATTCCAATTCTGATTACCCATGTAGGAGCATTATCGCGGTTCGATCCCAGGCCATCCTCTCCCTATTTGCGTGACGCGGCGGGTTCCGGAGACATTCAGCTCTGTGAACCTCAGGCCGGCGGCGTTGATATGGAGCCAACTTCAACACGAGAACATTCTCCCTCTGTACGCTTTCAGCACAATCTTTCGTGAAGAGTGTTGCTTTATCACGCCCTGGATGAGCCGGGGTAACGTCTTCGACTTCTTATATAAGAACCCAAGTCATGAGCGTCTTGGATGGGTTCGTCCATCTCTGAGTACTGTTTCACAACTGACCTGAGCATGATAATACTGTAGCGTTTCGACCGCAAATTCACATAACGGGTCACGGAGGTCTTTGAAGTGAAGCTATACATACAACATAACGGGTCACGGACCACTTTGGCCAGGCACGAGCCTCCAAATAAGGAAATTTCAGGTCCCACCATAGGTGAGACTATCCAAATAAGGCAATTTAAGGGTCTGTGAAGCTGTTCGCTGTAACTTCAGACCATAACGGGTCACAGGCTGTGAAGTTACGGTCGAAACGCTACAGTAGGTGCGGGATGTAGCCGTTGCTATTAAGTACCTACATAATCTTGATCCTTGCATTACACATGAAGCTTTAAGTTGTGTAAGAGTATTTCCTCGTGCAACATGACTGAGACTTACATATCTGATAGAACAATATCCTTGTTCGTGACGATCTTCGCTGTTATCTTTCAGGTTTTTGGCAAGGGTCCCTGCTCTCCGAAACTGCAGGGTCTAAGCGGGCCAGGGACATCTTGCTGTTTGGACACGCTGTCATAGAGGTGCGCTCGACTTCAAATAAATGTGAATCACCTTGATTATGATTGTATGGTTATAGATGTATGCAGCAGGGCGAGAGGATCTCAATGAGCCTGCACAGACTGGACAGCATATCGCCCAGCTTCGCAGACATGTTCCAGTCGCTCTGCACAAAGTCGTTAACTTATGTGTCGGCCCAGAATCTGATCGCCCCGAAGCGCGCATCATTGTTGAGGCTTTGTACGACATTGATAGAGGATATCTCATGCGTTATGAGGCTAGGAACTCTGCGGCAATACAAGCTCATGACATAATACAGGCTCGCCAAACACTAGCCGAATACTGTATGCCAACCTCAGCACCGAAAGAACTCCCAGGCCCCGATTGGATAGCGACAAATTGCCGACATCCCATTCTGGATGGTACAGCCTCTGCGGCACTTCGTGAGAGATTTGACGAAGCCGAGCCTTGGAATGGCATTGAAAGGATGATACATGATCACCGACTTCCTGTACAATCGGTGATAGATCAGCTGCAGCAGGTAGGTCCAAGTTCTACTGCAGTAATCTTCTAACACTCGTTCAGGAACTCGACAAGGTCACCGCCGAAGACTCCGAACATCAACAGAAATGTGTAAAGTGTCTTCGCGTTTTGAGCCAGAAACACGATATTCTTCCATCGCAGCTGTACATTCGCAAAGCTTCATTTGGACCGCCGTTCAACACGACTCGACTCGGTGGCGGTGGATTTTCGGTGGGTATACCTCAATTCTCACGGATAACCGGCGTACAGACGCCATTGATGTATACAGGATATTTATCAAGCAAGTATCGAGGGTGAACTTGTGTGCGTGAAAAGTTTGAGAGTTCACCAAACCGGGGGACACTCGGTGGAGCACATGAAGAAGGTAAGGCCGCTTGCCGATGCTCCATCTGATTCTTCTCACTGCTCCCCGCAGGCTCTCTGCCATGAGGCTCTTATCTGGCGACAAGCTGCTCATGAGAACATTCTTCCCTTCTACGGTGTCAGCGATGACATCGTCCCGGATGGTCTATGCTTCATCTCGCCGTGGATGAAGCATGGGAACGTGAGAGAGTACTTGCATGCTCATCCAGAGCATGATTGTCGTGAATGGGTACGACGTGTCGAAACTGCCTGGTGTACTCATAACTGATGATTCGGAAATAGGTTTGGAATGTTGCTGCTGCTATGCAGTACTTGCACAGCCTCGCTCCTCGCATTATCCATAAGGATATACGGGGTGTAAGAGGTCTATCTATCATTTGATTCAAGCTTCTGACACGGTCATGCACAGGCGAATATCCTTTTAGACGACGATCTTCGGGCGTATCTGTCGGATTTTGGAATCAGTCTCGTTGTCGAAACGCACTGCCCGGGAACAAGTGCCCGAAGGGCAGGTAATGTCCGCTGGCTCCCTCCAGAGCTGATCGACACGGTGCCAAGTGATAACAAGAATATGGAAAAGTGGGACATCTACTCGTTCGGATGCACTATAATTGAGGTCTGTGCTGCTAAGGCTTTTCCTCGTCGGTACTGAAAACCCACCAGATGTACACGCGGGAAAACCCGTACGCGGAGTTGAGGACAGACGGTGCTGTCGTCAAACATATCTCTCAAAAGAAACCTCATCCACAACCGCCTCCGCACGTCCTCCCAACTTCATTATGGCGGTCAGTCGTAGCCCCCTGTCTCTCCTGGGAACCATATGATCGGCCATCTGCCGACGACATTCTTGACATCCTGGAGTCGGTGGAAGATTCCTTCATCAACAGATACCTCTCTCCAAAATGGCGTGCTGCATCAGTACGATACCATACCAGAGCCGCTATCATAGAGCTTGGGATGTTTTGTTCTAGCGGACCTTTCGCTGTGGGTGCCTTCGCGACATAGGAAACGGCATGGAACTCATCATCAATAACCTTCAGGATATCAGCCGTGCTACCATGATTATTGAGGGTCGCGTGCGCTCTGTTTGTTTAAAACGGCTCCGAGTCCATCCATCTTTAAAAACATCCGAGGAACTTGAAGTGAAGGAAGTTAGTAGCCTCATCTTCCATCGCTCTATTCTCGGCTCACTGAAGGTTCCCTAGAAGTTTATTCGAGAGGCTTTCATGTGGGGCAAGCTTGACCATGAAAATATTCTCCCTTTTTATGGTGTAATGGAAGAGGTTATGCCTAGCTATAGCTTTTGTCTGATTTCGCCGTGGATGGCTGGCGGAAACCTCGTTCAATTCTTAGAAACGTACCCGAGCCATGATCGCCTCAGAATCGTACGTGTTTTATACTTATCACCGTATCTTCACTGATTGACAATATACAGGTATGGGACATCGCTTCAGGGATAAAATACCTGCACAAGTTCTCCCCTTGCATCGTACACAACGGGATCCGAGCTGTACGTCTCATGTTAACAGCTCTCGAAACAGTGATACCACCCATGTTAGGCCAACATCCTAGTCGGGCCGGAGCCTCATTATCGCTGTTGTATCACTCATTTTAGCAACAGCTTGGTTGCCCATCCCAAAGTTAAAGAACCCGAAATCCTACTACACGCTTCGCCGATTCCCTGGATTGCTCCGGAAATGATGACAGCCCCATCTGACTACCAGCATGATCTCCTCTGGCGAACGGATATTTACTCGTTCGGATGTACCATCATTGAGGTCAGGATGCAGTGTCCCTTTTCTTTCAAATGCTTGAAAGGTCATTAGATATACACTGGAAGATCTCCATATGCAGATAGAAGCGAAGCTGACATCATAAACGGTGCGCATTCGGATGCCCTTGTTCTGCAACCGCCGGATGTCCTTTCCCCCGAACTGTGGACTACAATTGTTAGGCCGTGCCTGTCACGTTCGCCAACGGAGCGGCCCTCTGCGGCTGACATTCTCGACGCTCTCTTGAAGCTAGATTCGCCATCTCTTAAACAGTATCTCGAAATCATAAAACTTGGACCGACCATTCGCGAGAGGTTCGTTTGTTTCTGCGCTCCTTCTTCTGCGCGCTAACGACCCTGTGTAGTGCATTAGATACTGTAGATGAAGACATGGAGGAATAGCGTACGGACAACAAACACTTTAAGGAGTCATACGTACCTTCCTGTATAAGAGCACCTGCACCAGTCATTCTGCAATGGGACCCGTGACGGTTATCTATCTAACTACCTATATTCAAGAGTACACAGCAGTTCTGCGAACGAGTCCCAGTATAGTCTAAATCGATGGTAAGTAGTAGTTACACGTCCAATCCTATTCGAATGTACGAGTCGGTCATCTCTACAAAAAGAATGTTCAAGACACCTAGCCTCAATCTCGACACGTCGACCTTCCGCAACACCTGGCACAGCGCTAATCAAAACCTCAAACCAAACCTTCTCAATGTGCACCACCCAATCCGCTAGCCAGTGCCATCAACGCTTGACTTCAACAATCATTGACGCGTATGCGCACGCGCATGGGCTCGAAGAACAGCCGCCGACGCACTGCACGTTTTCCACCCATCACTACAGAACGCTGTAGTTTCCATGACGCAATCGTGCTGTGCCAGACATCGTGGGGACTGTCTTGATAGCAATGATTCTCGACGGGCTCATGCTCTCTATGAACTCGTCACTGCGCTCACCGTCCAACAGTTTTAACACGATGAGATTGAGGGGCGAGTGATGTCAACTCGAGGGAAGGACGTAGACAACGCGGGGGTGGGGGAGGTAGCGCGCAGCAAGTTGATATCGCTCAAGCCGTCCCATCCACGATCGTACGGAGTGTTAGGTTGACGACGTTCGGGAGCACGACAAACATCGGGTTTAGCATCGCGGTCCTGGGAAAACCAGTTAGTGCGACCGCGTGTGAAATTATAGATGGTGAGGGAGATGAGGCGTGCGATGGTGATAGAGTGATGGACGGCAAGGATAGCCGGGATAGTGGGGGGCTGCTCCGAGTCTGCTTGGGCTCCAGATTGACGGACGGAGGAGAAGTGCAGCTTCGGAAGGCAGGTAATGATCCAGACGAGCGTGGAGCTCAAGTTCATACTCTCCAGGGCGAAAGCCAGCCCATCGCAGCACGTCTTCGGCGTCGAGTGCCCACCAGTGGTATCGCTCTGAGCCACATGCTCTCCCTGGAACGGCACTACCAATCCACTTGGGCTACGCACGATACCGACAAGGATTGTGCTTATCTTCAATTTGGGTCGTTGTATCCTGCGATAAACTGCACATACGGCTGGAGAGGGACCGTAGAAGCCGCGCACGCGGGGCCCAGAGACGTTAGCCGCTAGCATATTCATGTCGCTAGAGCCGTCTCCTCCTGCTTGACTGAGCGCGACGACGTTGGGGGTGACAGCCGTGATGGTAGTGAGAGCAAAGTGAAAGTTGCAGATGATGAGAGGCGACGCGTGCGATGTTGACGTATGAGAAAGGACAGAAAGAGGATGGATGTGGGTGCTGTTGAAGTACCCAAAGTTCGCTGCCAACTTATTGACCGGCTAGCGGGGGCGCCCCGACACATGGCGGCTGTTTTAGTATGACTGGCCAACGTGTACGATGTGGAATGAGCATAAAACGAACATAGTGAATGGATCCAAGTAATGAGGTATAAGCGATAACCTAATTGTTGTGAGCGAAATAGAATCGATCGTGGCTGACATTCGCACCCACGTTGCAGTCCTACGACGTAACCGACCATACATCGTCCTGACCAGACGCCGGTCGTATGTAGAATAGAGAGTGATATGAGCAGCCGGCCGGCTTGTTGCAGATCTCGGTATGCTGGCCAGACCAATAGCGCGCGTCTATCAGGTATAGAAAGGTTCGGTCTACGAGGGCATGAACATGACTTGAGAAAGGCATACGAATGGATGAAATGCACCAGCACCAGTTTAGCCTCACAGCTACTACTATTGTGCCCAGCTAGTTTGCAGATCTACGCAAGGCTAGAGGCGCACCCAATGTCAGGACCAGAAATACTGCAAGAACGCCATGCTTACCGGATCAGAACACTAAAATACTCCGTCAGGCACTGTCTTCCGCGAATTGGTGAATGGTGAATAGTCTGAAATCCAGGGGTAGGTGTCGGCGGTAACATTCAGAAACGTTGGGCAAGTAGGCGGTCGTGTTTGCCGGAGTTGCAGAGCGAAGAGGCTACTTTGCCGAAACAAATATGGCGCCTGCAGTCGCCGTCAGGAAAGGAAAGGACTTGAAAAGAAAGCCGCACTATTCTATCTTCGCCATTGAGCTAGTCGAGTCACCAAGGTAGGTACACCAAGTCCAAGGAGATTCTGACTAATCCAATATCAAAGTGCAGGTCATGCTCGTCGCGCCGAGGCCCTCTGACGATACACTCGGAGGCCTGCAATGACGGCTCGATATCTGCGCTGAGTGCGGCACTATTCGGGCCCGACACCGCCCCTCCAGCAACACCGTCCTCCTTTTCGCTCGCAGGTTCCTCGATGGATAGCCCTTTCCAAGTTACATGATGGGTAAACGCTGAGGGATACGTCCTTCCGTGGAGTATAGCGTAGTCGCCGTCGTGATAATCAGGAAAATGAGTACGCAGACGACCCGGATGATGGCGAAAAGGAAGAGTAAAACGATCACGTGCTGCGTTTGCCTCTTTCATTCCGCCATCATGGGCGGTAAGAACGAGACCCCGAACTGGTACGGATGTTCACCGTCACGACTACCTTTGACTTATGCATGAACATCGGATGCTTCAGACTTTGACCTCTGACCGTCATACTTATGCTAAGTCTCCGCAAGTTGACTGGTCTCCATTCGAGGCGCCGGCTGATTAGTGCTGTTGGTTTTTGCATCAGACCGACGCAGGAAATCATCCCACTTGACGACTTGATTTCTAAGCCCGATTGAAGAGCTTGTTTCGAACTCTTATTCCTCGCGGATCATGGTTACTAGCAACTCGGACTGGAAGATCGTCAGCTTTCCACATCAAACAAGCTGGAAACGAATACGCGCTAGATAAATGTGGCTAATATACATCCGTTCAGCCCTGCCATCTTGCTCATTCTGTCTAGGAATAGTAATTATTGCGCCACATAGACTTTGTCTCTCCTGAGTAGGTTCATTACGGAGGCTTCCCCACCCTGAGAGACTTCCCCGTGAATCTTCCCAGCCTCTATACTGTGATTTCATAACAATGATCCGTGGGCAACGTTTGTTCGCCTCTTTCGCGACGACTACTGGTCTTTGGCCACGGGTATTTGTCGTCCCTAAAGGCAATACCTGAACAACCCTTGTGGACTGAGCCAAATAATTTCCTCTTGCGCCTGTCTGCATTGTTTGCCCTGTGGACGATCTCTCATACCATTGTCCGCCATGTTGAATGGTGTGCGCGACTCTGGACGGTATAAAGGCGCGACGGACAACGCGTTCGTTTCTGCAAGAAACACATATCCCGACGATAATCCTCCTAGTCGAGGCCATTCTCTGCACATTCTGATGATCTCTCCGTTTACTTTCTAATCCAATCACATAATGTCTGCCTCGAAGACTTCCTCCACCACGTCCTACTCTCGCTCTGGCTCCCCAGCCTCGACGAGCTTCTCGACGACCTGGAAGCCGCCGTCGCTGCGCCTCCTACGTACCACGACGACACCGTCTATCACCCCAGACCCCCGCGTACTCCAGCGCCCAGCAACTAAACATAGATCCAGAGGTCCCACTATGGGGTTACCGGTTTACAGCGCCTGTCACAGACCCGGATGTTCCACTCGAGGCCTCAAGCGCTCACTCCCACCTGTTAAGTTTATGACACTCGCCAAAGGCATGGGTCATCCTCACAAGCTGGGCACACTCGGCGAAGCGGCGCGCCCTGCATCCATCCAATGGGATGCTGACATCCTCTTCATGTCCCAAAGGCCGTCCGGCAACGTGGACGAGAGGTTTGTCGTTAATTCCGGAGCAGCCTTTGGAGTCGAAGGATACGACGATATCTGCTGCCGAGCTCATAAGCGCAACGCCGATGAGGATGTGGAAATGTCGGACGCGGATACAGAGCCAGTCGTCGAAGAGACGAACAAGAAGCAGAAAGTTGACAAGTCTCCGAGTCGTTGCAGGACCAGAAAGACCACTACGCCTTCTGCTGGCCCAGCGAAACGAGCTACTCCCAAACCAGTTTCTCGGAAGGCCCCTCCCAAGCCAGCTTCGCGAAAATCCACTCCGACAGCTGCATCAAAGTCAAATCCGCGCCCCCAGACTAGCCAGAAATCCGCTGCCGCTGGGCCATCGGCTAGTATCCCTGTGCGGCAGACGCGCTGGACGACGGAGGCTGAGAAGACAATCATGATGGAGGCATGAGCGTGTCGCCCATGTAGTACCAGCAGATGATTCTCTCTTGTACATTTCAGTCTTCATTTTCGTTGGTCAAACAGTTACACCAGCCCCACCCACTCTCATTCAGCGCGCCAACTGTTGTAGGATATATTTAGTAGTGTAGCTCATAGTTATGTATCTTCATCTTGCAATCACGATGCTCTTTTTTATTACGGTCCTTTGCCTTGTATCAAATCGGCTAGAACGCGAGATGACAGCTCGATTAATAATGAGAAGGTGGAGATTCATGCTACGTAACGTACGATCATCCCCAGCTCTTTTACTTAGTACTCCCATCATCACGATTGCAGTACGTCTCATACGTTATCCTGCTAGTGTCCTCGTCCTCAAAAAAATTTCCAGGCATGATGCTAAGTGAAAACGGGAGCCCATATCGCTCCAGGATCTTCCCGGACCAGGTCTGTTCGATTCTGCTCTTATCCGCCATATAACTTCAAGTTGATTTCTTTTTTCTACAGATCTACTGGATCAGTCTCTGACGACTCGCCTTGGCGCCTCCAATTCACCAAATCCTGCAACATATCTTTGTTCTTGACGCCGAGTCGTATGCCAAAGGCTTCCAATTGCGCCCAGGTGCTAAGCATCCCCCGCTTCGACTAGCCCATGTTTCGCGCGCATGGCGCGCCGCTGCCCTTGGCACAAGCGTCCTTTGGTCGCGGCTCGAGGTCGATGTCTCGTCCAGCGACTTCAGCTGGGGCCAGACTGAGGACTATGCCAACGGACACCCGGCTTCCTCATGGCGGTGGCGTTCTGCACTGAACCAGTTTCTCGTACTCGCCCAAAACTTTCCCCTGCGCATCTCTTTGACGTTCTCAGGCATGTCGCGGTGGAGGACCGATGAGGAAATCCAAGACATCCTTTCCGCGTTTTTTCACACGGCGCCTCGGTGGAGGTCACTGTGTCTTGTATTCCACGATACCGGGGATTTGTCCTTCCTCGACCCGCTTCATGGCAGACTAGACTCTTTGGAGACGCTCACCGTTATAGTCTTCAAATGTTACGGCTTCCCGCCCACTCGTTGTACCGCCTTTCGCGACGCACCCAAGCTTACAAAAGCATTCATAACACCAAAGAACACGATGCTGGTAGAATTGCCATGGTCGCGTCTCCTCGACGCGGATTTCACTGTCGATGGAGGAGGAGACAAGGCTCTGATGGTGCACCACGTTCTGGTCGGTTGCAGAAAGCAGACCAACTGAAAACTCTAGTGTGTCAAGAATCCTATGGATACTTCGATGTGCCAGTCCTCGATCAACCGATCATCGTGGAGCTTCCTCGTCTGGAGAAGATAACACTTTTCGCGTCATCTCAGCTTGGACATTGGTTGGTCCTGCCGTCGCTCTCCAAGCTGCGGGTGTTTGAATCTCAACCTGATTCGAGAGACGATCCAGTACCATCCCCCCATTTGATTCAATCACTGGTTGCGCGAGCTAAATGTAACATCATTTCTTTGACTATATCCAACGTCACCATCGCCTCCAGGACCTTGGATGGTCTTCGACATATAGCCGACCACTTTCCTCAACTTGTATCTTTTCGGTTTGAACAGGACCTGAGAGACGACGCCATAGTCTATGTTCCGCCGAGTCGTCGTGTTCGCTTCGATGTATCCATGGGCGTATTCTCCTTCCTCACTAGAACGCCCACCACCGACTCTCCCTTCTCCTTACTTGAGAATGTAACCCTTCTGACCCATGTCGACTCGTCACTCGACCCGGACGACGTCTTCAGGATCTTCCCAAGTCTCTCCGTAATGCTGGCTTTGCGGGCTCGGCCAGACTCGGCCGCTGCTCGTGTATGGACTCACGCACGAATCTATCGGCCCACAACAAAGACAAAAGATGTTCGCAACGGGGTTCAAGGGCGCTACCATCGATTTTCGAAGGTTGAGGACGACACCAGATGGCAAACCCTGACAGGCGAATATCGCGGTCAGATCAATGTCTTGATAGAAGTTATCGGTTCGTATCATGGCTCGCTTGCCTTGCATGTTACTGATTTGAAACGCAGAAACGGCGATGTATGATTATCAGATTTGGCTTGGGCGAACGCCAGAACCAGAAGGGGTTTGGGAGTGAGACGTGATAGAACGAAATTCAGTATTCCAGCTGGCCGAATCGCATACAAATATACAAGTTCATTCTTCATGAGTAGACAAAAAGGGGCCTGTATCTTTCACAATCGACGTAGACGTCCCTGTCTCTTCTGCTACGATGCGCACGGGTGAGGAAGGGAGAATCGATCTACATGGCGGACCGCGGTAGTGCTCATTGTTCCACTACGGATCCTGGCGATTAAACTCAACGAGGACGGAGTCATTCGCTCTAATATGAGTGCATATACGCGCCAACGCGCTGCAGAAAATGTTAGTCGCTGTTCCTGCATTCTCCTCTCTTTCAATACGCGATTCCAGTTACACCATTTCATCCTGTAAGACCGTGTCATCTTTTCAATGTGCGGCAGTTTAGAGATTCAGAGAGATCCAATTCAGGAGGTTCATATTAAAATCAGCCTGGTCCAAAGGTCAGGTAGGAAGGATGAAGTGGGCGGGATCATATGTTCACCATCATGATAAATTTAAACATGAGAGTTAGAGCCAAGCTTTTGTTCAGCTGGCGAGACGATCCAAGGCGTAATTTCCGAGTAGGACCCTTTCTTGTTTACTGTCATGTACCCACAAGAAAGCTCGTCGAAGCGCTCTGAGGGAAAGAAGCTAACATAGGAACGGTCCGAGACGGAAGGAAGGTGGGTACGCGTGGTAGGTAATTTGTATTACGCTCCATTTCCTGCCACCATCATCGCGACGGAATCCCGCCATCGTAGCCATCGTTGTCCACGACGAGCCACAGGCCGCGTATACGTGCAGAAGAGCTGCACGCCGAGTTCTCCAACGCAGGCAAGACGCGTCCGGATCACCACGATTGCGCTGTATGCCGTTGCACCGTTGTCTTGGGGATGACAATGTGCCGACCGAGGTGCGCCAGGACCTCCACGACACCCTAAAGGCCAAGCAGAAAAACGACTTCGAACGCAGTGCGCGGTACTTTCACCGGTGCGCGCCATTTCTTTTCTGACTAGACCTATCTTTACCGACTGTAGGGCTGGACGACAGTGCGGAACCTGCCTCTTGAGACACTGGGGGAGGAGCCATACATAAAATTGTCCGGCGTTGCTATCCCCCTGGCGGCCGTGTTCAAGCAGGCGAATAACCTATACCGGGAGGTGCTCAAAATGATGGCGACGGGGTAACGAGCGGCTGCGCGCAATCGCCATCGCCGGCAAGATTGGGGAACACGCAGAGACGCTGAATAAGCCTCAGGCCGAGGAGGAGAAGCATTTGCAGTGGCTGGCGAGGAGGTCCTGCGCCTCGTCAAGGAAGCGAACGACGGCGAGATTGACCCAGACGTCGATAACCTCATCCTGGCCGAACTTGATTTACCGCCTTGGGCGTCGTCGACGGATGTCGGCGCCCCGCTCGAGGCGCTCGCTAGATTTTACAGACGGATAGGGAAGATGAAGTGAGTTATTCATCACCCTATTTTTTTCGTGTTCCGACGCGCATGTAGCTACGCACTTCCGTTCTACCTCTAAGCCATATCCATTCTCCTACCGCCCCCACTAAAAGAATCGACCAGTGTCGTGGCGCGCAGCTTATGAGCAACATCTCCGAGCTCATCCTCCACCGCCCCGGCAAGCTCACACCGGAAAGACTCAATCAAGCCGAATCATGAGCGAAGCAGGCGCTGGCCACATTACAAAAGGCGCAAGCTGCACGAGCCGATACCATTATGCGAAGTCGCGTATGCGGCGCTATTTAATGTCGGGTTTATGCGCGAGGTGGGTTTTCAACCTGGATCTCTAAGGGAAGCGGATACTGACGCGTTGATAGATTGCGGGCGACAAGAGCATGGCAAGCAGGTTTTATACGAAAGGCTTGGAAGTTTTAAGAGCCATCGGTATGCAGGAGGGCGTGACTGCCGCTGAGGAGTCGTTGAAGGGATTGGGACGGCGGCGTAATGACCAACATGACTTACTCAAGACTAATTGTTAATAGATCAGCCTACTCTCTCTCCCTGTGCGGTGACTATCACCTGAGGACCAGACTCTTTCATGCTTGCTTTCTTGTGGTGGAGTTGAACAATGCTCAATCCCACCACCATGTTTGGCTTCATTACGCTTGATACGGAGCCCAACAACGACGACGGTCTTAGAATCGTTCGCCTGAGAATGAACCTTGCGCCAAGGCTTGTACTTATTGAATAAGATGAACGTATGTCTATTCATTGAAGCATGCACTTGTCTCAATACCTTGTAGATATACAATGGGGGGCCATTCCCTTTTCATATCACCTGGTGATGGCCCGCGGCTGTTCAATTTGTGTTGAGCTGGAAAATGGTATCCACCATTTCACAAGTCTTTACTGTACCGTGCCCATGAATGTCTGTCTCTCGGCGGTCGTCTTCATCGTTCGCGCGTTTTGAAACGGGCTCTTCCCTAATTATAAAGGTGATGTAAGATCCACGCGTTCGTCTTCCTACCGATTTAGATTTACAACGGTGCCCGAGATGGCGCGTGAGTTTCTAGCATGGGTCGTGTAGAGTCTCCCCGCATTTCATGCTGCGTGGATTCGTCTGGTTACCATTGTTTCTGCAGCGTGTGTTATGGGGTTTGTGCGGAGGTGGAGTGACAGTGATGTGTTCCCACAGATGACGCCGGATTTGGAAGCGCGCCCTTCTTCTCTCACCACGATCTGACAGTTCAGCCCACGCCTGTGCTCTACATCACGGAACGATACACATAGCTTGATGAGTTCCTCTGAACAAGATGTCGACGATCACGATGCCGGCGTCGTTCGAACAGGCCCGGACACCATTCGAGATTTACTCGAACAGGAAGAGCCATGGACAGACTTGCGGAAGGATTTAGTTCAGGCCGTGGTTCAATTGGTACGCTGCTGATGACCTCGTCCCATTTCCGCGTTGTTGCTGATACCTAGTCAGGACCTTGACGGGGCCTCACTGGACGCGTTGACTGGATCCAGCGCCCGCGATACGGGACTGCAGCCCTCGCGTGCATTTGCCGGAAATGTGGAATCTAAACCTTTCCAGAGCCCTGTCTTGTCCCCGAGTTCCCAGAACATCGATGCTGCTAATGAAGGAACTGTGACACGATATTCTTTACTCGAATTTCCACGACATCCGGTCACAGATGATCTGTTCGAAGCGGATCCGAACGAAGAAGTTAGATCTGCCCGCGGGTATAGACATCTTCGATTGGAAGGCGCGCTGCTGGTTGGCCTTATCCAACGTACACTTCGAGGAACTGGGAGGGTTCTGTTGGTCGTTAGGAAGTCGCCAGCGGTACGCATCTTCCCATTATTGTGCCTTCCCCTGCTCATCAATGCTTCTTAGGCGCTCGATGCACGATCTCGTTTTGACAAGCCTGAGGATCTCATGCTCTCGGTGGGTAGTGTTGAATACGAGGCGATACAGGCCTTGCTATCCTACTCATTTTTGTGTGTATACAGGCTTACACCCTCGGGAGAAAAATTTCGCGTCGAAATCTCTTTCGTGTCTCTACACTGACAAATAGAGTCCCACGTTGGAATCCTTCAACGCCCTTGTGGTGGCGCGATGACTTTAGGACCGTTCTAATGAGTGCTCAACTGTCTGGTCGTTCCCAGCTGGTACTTGCCATACTCGACTTCTTTTGCAGTATGCGCACTGACATATTGCGGATCTAGCTCTGGCAAGCTGCAGCTGGTCTTAAGTACCTGCATGATCTTGGCCTGCCGCACATTCTTGCAGTTGCACAAACAGTAAAACACATTCTTTCTTCCTTAAGCGTAACCTAGATGTTCGACAGGCAAACCTTCAACTACATCCGAGGCCCGACTCTACAGTCTCCCTATCGGATAAGTTTGCGTGAAGCATTAATACTAATTAATCCATGGTCAATGCTGATGTCGTTTCATTGGCATAGATCTGAAGCTTGGACCCCTTCGACCAACCAATACTTCGAAGATCGGGATGGCACAATACTAGACTTGCCTTAGATTCGGGCGTGGATAGTTACTATCTCAGTAAGGTAAGGATACTCATGTAATGAAATATGCATCCTTAGAGAGTCTTTCCCAGATGACCGAGAAGTGGGCAATGTGAATATTTCGCACCATCGTCCGCGGCGGCCGCTTTAACCTTGACGTTCCAGGACTATTGAGAGCCAAGGAGAGGTGATTCAGAGCATCCACCGCCGGGACGTTTCCAAAGCCATATATCGGACAGTCTTGCGGACTTGATTATGTTGCACCGGGTACTTCAGAACGATCTAGAAGCAGTAGGTTTTGAATGGATTCTAGCGATGCACACAATATAATAATCTCTGAATAGCTTAAACTCACCCTTGTGAAGGGGGCTTTCAGTGCAGATGGCACTGAAAGCACCAATGACGCTGAATTCGCGGGCAACACAGAAAACACTGGCAACAATGTGTCGGGGTGGGGAATCACTGCACATACCCTCATGCTCCTAGGTGCCCAGAGCTTGAGGACCACCTGAAGCAGGCAGCTTCGTGGAGCGCAGTTCAAAAATGGAGTGACCTTGATACGAACAATAAGGACACCATTCGGGATATTTTGAAACTAAAGGAGTGCTGGATAGGAATTGAAGCTGTAGAGCCGAAGTCTCTGGCGCACGTCGTTATGAACGTCCTACAGTCGGTATGTGCCGTGTCCGGATGACGTCGATTCCAACTCTCACCTTCGCACCTGTAGGAGATCGACGAAACCCGGGAAGCAGATGATCCCCACCGAACGACATGCATAAAGTGTATTCATGCTTTAAGCAAGCACTACGATATTCTTCCCACAGACCTGTATATACCAAAGTCGGCCCTACTGGAGAAAGTCGAGACGCATAGTGGCGGGTTTTTCTCTGTTGGTGATCTTTGGCTTGAGATTTGTGGCTGCAGGGCTCACGTGTATCCGCGCTAGGACATTTGGCGCGGGAGACTTTCGGGGTGTCCTCATTGGGTTTGTTTGAAGCGCCTTAGAATTCACGTCGAAGGCCAATTCCAGCGTGAACGAGTAGTGAAGGTACTCTCGCCGTGCGTGCTTGACGTTTCTCAGTTGTTGACGGTCATCAACAGGCGTTTTGCCGAGAAGCGCTCATATGGAGACATGTTCGCCATGAAAAACATTCTGCCGTTCTATGGTGTGAGCGAGGACATTTTCCCCTCAGGCTTGTGCTTGGTTTTGCCCTGGATGGAACACGGTGACATCCATCACTTTCTGGGCAAGAATCCACAGCATGATCGTCGAGGATGGGTACGGCTCTCACAATGCCTTTGGAAGTGCCTCGGCTAATGCCAGCCACGTCAATGCACTAGATCCTAGATGTCGCTTCCGGCATGCGGTACCTCCATAACCTGGATCCTTGTATCATTCACAAAGATATACGAGGCGTAAGTCGTCTGGTTAAGCCCGAGAATCCCCTAACCTCGTCATCTCACAGGCGAACATACTAGTCGGGGATAACCATCGTTGTTACTTGGCGGACTTCGGTATAAGTTTCCTCATCGAGACCCAGATGCCAGGCACGGCTACTCGCAGCAGAGGGAACATCAGATGGCTGCCTCCCGAGTTGGTAGTATTCGACGCCAAGCCCGACGTTGGTCTTTTGCGACAAGCAGACATCTACTCATTTGGATGCACTGTAATCGAGGTCAGTTGCCTGGGAACACATCGTTTGTCATTGATTGCCTTTCAGATTTACAGCGGTCACCCACCATACTCAGACCTGCCTACGGACGCAGCCATAGTCAACCGGATTTCCCAAAAAGAACGTCCGCCGCACCCTTCCTTTGACGAGCTACCTCCCGGACTGTGGTATACGGTCGTTTTTCGCTGTCTGTCCCCGTTACCGCAGGATCGACCATTGGGAGACGAGATCATCCGCTGCCTTTGGGATCTGGATGAAGATTATTTGACGCAGTATCTAGAAGTATGCAAGTCAGGACCGTCACCGACTTATACCCCTAGATAACGTTTTATAAACGTAGCATGACGCCTCGGAATACAACGAGTGTATTAGCTAGCTCTAAACTTGCCCGAGTTCGTCACTGGCCTGACGAAGGTCTTTATTCGACTCAAGGACATCCCGAAAGAGCACCTGTCACCTTTTTACCATTGGCACTACTACACCTATTCGAGCAGGCTCACGCCGTCAGCGAATCCGATGATTGATTTCAGGAAGCACACGAACGACAGGGAACTGGTCCTTGAGAGAGAGAGAGAGAAACATGGCGAGCTCGAGCCTGATAGGTCCTTGTTGCATCGTACATCTGACCGTGACATCGAGCAGAAGGGCACTGTGAAATGCGTGAGGATCTGTGGAACTTGCTAGGTCAGAACTGTGCGGCAGATTAGAAATTCAGAGAGATTCAATTCAGAAGTTTGATATATTTCTTTTGAAGTAAAGGTCAGGTAGGATCTGTTCGCCATCATGATAAACACGAGAGTCAGAGCTGTCGTTCAGCTGGCAAGACGATCCGAGGCGCCAATTTCCGAGTAGGAGCCTTTCTTGTTTACTCTCATGTACCCACAACAGAGCTCGTCGAAGCGCTGTGGGGAAAGAAGCTAGGATAGGAACGGTCCAGACGGAAGGAAGGTGGGTACGCGTGGCAGGTAATTTGTATTACGATCCACTTTCCTGCCACCATCATCGTGACGAATTCCGTCGTTGTACCCATCGCTGTCCACGACGAGCAGGCCCATAGCGCGCAGGCCGCGTATACGTGCAGAAGAGCTGCACGCCGAGTTCTCCAACGCAGGCAAGACGCGTCCGGATCACCACGATTGCGCTGTATGCCGTTGCACCGTTGTCTTGGGGATGACAATGTGGCGACCGAGGTGCGCCAGGACCTCCACGACACCCTAAAGGCCAAGCAGAAAAACGACTTCGAACGCAGTGCGCGGTACTTTCACCGGTGCGCGCCATTTCTTTTCTGACTAGACCTATCTTTACCGACTGTAGGGCTGGACGACAGTGCGGAACCTGCCTCTTGAGACACTGGGGGAGGAGCCATACATAAAATTGTCCGGCGTTGCTATCCCCCTGGCGGCCGTGTTCAAGCAGGCGAATAACCTATACCGGGAGGTGCTCAAAATGATGGCGACGGGGTAACGAGCGGCTGCGCGCAATCGCCATCGCCGGCAAGATTGGGGAACACGCAGAGACGCTGAATAAGCCTCAGGCCGAGGAGGAGAAGCATTTGCAGTGGGCTGGCGAGGAGGTCCTGCGCCTCGTCAAGGAAGCGAACGACGGCGAGATTGACCCAGACGTCGATAACCTCATCCTGGCCGAACTTGATTTACCGCCTTGGGCGTCGTCGACGGATGTCGGCGCCCCGCTCGAGGCGCTCGCTAGATTTTACAGACGGATAGGGAAGATGAAGTGAGTTATTCATCACCCTATTTTTTTCGTGTTCCGACGCGCATGTAGCTACGCACTTCCGTTCTACCTCTAAGCCATATCCATTCTCCTACCGCCCCACTAAAAGAATCGACCAGTGTCGTGGCGCGCAGCTTATGAGCAACATCTCCGAGCTCATCCTCCACCGCCCCGGCAAGCTCACACCGGAAAGACTCAATCAAGCCGAATCATGAGCGAAGCAGGCGCTGGCCACATTACAAAAGGCGCAAGCTGCACGAGCCGATACCATTATGCGAAGTCGCGTATGCGGCGCTATTTAATGTCGGGTTTATGCGCGAGGTGGGTTTTCAACCTGGATCTCTAAGGGAAGCGGATACTGACGCGTTGATAGATTGCGGGCGACAAGAGCATGGCAAGCAGGTTTTATACGAAAGGCTTGGAAGTTTTAAGAGCCATCGGTATGCAGGAGGGCGTGACTGCCGCTGAGGAGTCGTTGAAGGGATTGGGGACGGCGGCGTAATGACCAACATGACTTACTCAAGACTAATTGTTAATAGATCAGCCTACTCTCTCTCCCTGTGCGGTGACTATCACCTGAGGACCAGACTCTTTCATGCTTGCTTTCTTGTGGTGGAGTTGAACAATGCTCAATCCCACCACCATGTTTGGCTTCATTACGCTTGATACGGAGCCCAACAACGACGACGGTCTTAGAATCGTTCGCCTGAGAATGAACCTTGCGCCAAGGCTTGTACTTATTGAATAAGATGAACGTATGTCTATTCATTGAAGCATGCACTTGTCTCAATACCTTGTAGATATACAATGGGGGGCCATTCCCTTTTCATATCACCTGGTGATGGCCCGCGGCTGTTCAATTTGTGTTGAGCTGGAAAACGGTATCCACCATTTCACAAGTCTTTACTGTACCGTGCCCATGAATGTCTGTCTCTCGGCGGTCGTCTTCATCGTTCGCGCGTTTTGAACGGGCTCTTCCATCAAGGTGATGTAAGATCCACACGTTCGTCTTCCTACCGATTTAGATTTACAACGGTGCCTGAGATGGCGCGTGAGTTTCTAGCATGGGTCGTGTAGAGTCTCCTCGAATTCATGCTGCGTGGATTCGTTTGCAAAAAAGTCAATGAATTACACGGTACGAATACTTTCTGTATTGGGCATCCGCGTTTTTAACTACTCCGGCACTTTCCACTCTAAGATCCTCTTCAAAGGCGCTTCGTGGGCCCGTGCAGCCAGGTACTGTTCGATGTATTCCGGGTACAAGGCTCTCAGCTTGTCCATAACCTGGGCGGCTGATGGGCGACTTTCCGGGGAAGGAGACAGCGTCGGTTCGACGATCGCGTCCCACAATTCGCGCGGCAGAATATCCGGTCGGACAGGTCGTTCCTTCTTCTGGAGTTCTTGCACAAGTGTGTATTCGGTCTTCAAATGACAGTAAGGTGGTTTCCCGGTGAACATCTGCACACCGTTCAAGCGTGAGAGGAACCATATTTGAAGGGACCTACCTCAACAATGGTGCATCCAAAGGAGTAGATGTCCACTTTCCGATTATCCAATGGACCAGCGTTAGCGAACACCTCCAAAGGTTTCCAGTGGGTGGTGCCTGCCCCACGTGTGTTCGTACCCGGCATTACAGTCTCGATAACAATGCTGATCCCGAAATCGGCTATGTAGCACCGATCATCTTCCCCCACAAGAAGATTTGCCTGCGACGAAGGCATCACTCAAGCAAGATCTTAGCAGAACAAGTAATCAACGTACGCCTCGTATGTCTTTGTGCACAATGCAAGGATCGAGTTGGTGTAGATAGTTCAAACCGGCAGACACATCCCAGACCTACGTCCAAGTCATCAAAAAAACTCCTAGGAAGATAGAGAGGCTTACCCATCCTCGGCGATCATGACCTGGATGCGTACCCAAGAAGTCAAGAACGTTACCGTTGTCGATCCAAGGCGAAATGAAGCATAATCCCGTTTGAAACATTTCATCGCTCACACCGTAGAACGGAAGAATGTTTTCGTGTGAGGTTTGTCTCCAAGATAGTGCTTCTCTACAAAATGCCTAGCAGATATGGTCAGAGATCCAGAGATGCAGTCAGAGAGCTGGCACCTTGTTCGAATCCCCCCGTCGGGTCGTTTCCCTGGTTGAATTCGTAGGCGCTTCAAACACACGGGATCCGAATGCCCATGGATTCTGCCTCGGTAGACGTCCTGCATGTCATAGAGTCAGCTCTAGTCGTCCAGAATTGCGATTGAAGGTGTAAGCACGGAAAAGCTCCCGCCACGGCGATAATCTCCCTCACGCTCCTGAAGAGCGGCCTTGGGGATGTAGAGTTGGGTAGGAAGGACGTCATGTCGCCTACTCAATCTCTGAATACACTTGATGTATTTCTTGCGAAGCTCCAAGTCGTTGACAGAGACCTTGTCAAGTTCCTGGAGAGTTATCAGGGGTAACATGAGGCCGACGATCCCAAAACACATACCGACTGCAGCCTGTCCATCACCGCCTGCGCCTTGTCTTTTGGAACCTGTTCAATGCCCTTCCAGGGTGCGGCACTCTTCAGGATTTCCTTGATGGAGTTGGCGTCGTCTGTGTCGATAAGAACCCATTCTCGATCAAGAGCGACAGCGGCGCTCAGAGGCACGCACTCGATTCCCCTCCAAGGTGCGGCTCTGTTTATAAATTTCTTGATTGCTGGGGCGTCGTCGTCCATGTTAATCTCAGCCCAGTCTTGATCGATAGGACTACCGTTTGTCGATGGTTGCGGGGCTGAGACGTTATCGGCTGCGTGTCTTCTGCCAGTTTGTTTGAGATATGACCCCTCCATTTTCCAAAGAACGTTCATAATGGCCTCCGCCGACGGCCGGTCTCGAGGGGATGGGGAGAGGCATTTTGTTACAACCATGCTCCACAACGTGGGCGGAAGAATGTCGGAAGGAGGTTGCGAAGGAGCCCTGTTTTGCAAGATGCGAGTGATGGCAGCCCCGTCCGACAACTCAGCATAAGGCGGTTTGCCTGTGTACATCTACTAACCGTTGAGATGCTAGACTCAAATGTATCTGATCGTACTTACTTCTATGATTGTGCATCCAAACGAGTAAATGTCCACTTGCGGAAAAAGACTGTCATCAAATTCGGACGCAGTGATCATTTCCGGAGGCAGCCATCGAACGCTTCCTCTACCGCGCGTAGTAGAACCCGGCATCTGCGTCTCAGAGATAAGACTTATACCGAAATCTGTGAGAAGGCATTGGCAGTCGGGCCCAACCAAAATGTTTGCCTAATGGGAAAACGCGTTAATCTCCTCCAGGACCTAATACCAAGCGTTCAACTTACACCTCGTATGTCTTTGTGAATGATACACGGATCAAGATTGTGTAGATACTGGATTCCTGCCGCGACATCCCAGACCTACCCGTACTATCAGCTTACTGATGACCCTCAGATGCATTACGACCTTACCCATCCACGGCGGTCATGCATCGGGTGAGTCTGCAAGAAGTCGTGGATATTACCGTTCTCCATCCACGGCGAGATCAAACAGAGACCGGATGCGAATATGTCCTCACTCACGCCGTAGAATGGAAGAATATTTTTGTGGCGAAGCTGTCTCCATATGAGAGCCTCTTGGCAAAAGGCCTAGACAGCAGTCAACGGTGATAACGTTGAACGAAGAATGCTGCATTTACCTTCTTTACCGTCTCCCGCTGGAGCCATCCACCCTCGAACATCCGCAGTCGCTTTAAACAAACAGGATCACGACGGCCTATGAGTTTACCTCGACAGATATCCTGTTTTCATAATATTAGCTTAGGATGACATTGATAGATGTGGTCCCTACGGAGAAAGAGCCGCCAGTACGAAAGTTGTCGTGCTCGGCGAGCGACGATCGCAGAATGTATAGTTGGGACGGAAGGACGTCGTAGCGCTTACTCAACGCACGAATACACTTGATACATTTCTTACGATAGTCATGATCCTCAGGTGGGATTTGGTCGAGTTCCTGTAGTCATCAGCGGTTACTAATATATGTCTATGCCCAAAACTTACAGACTGCAGCGCGTCTAAGATACTGATTGCGAGCTCCTTGGTAGGCACCTGCTCTATTCCTCTCCAAGGAGCTTCTCGTTGCAGAATCATCCGAACAATGCTGATGTCGCTCCTTCTTAACCGATCCCATTCCATTTCGCTGCCCATCTGCCCAGCATTGTGCTGCGGCCGCGGGCCTGGCGTAATGTCAGGTGCTCCCGCATCCTCTACCACGCAATCTAGAGTCTGGAGTCGAGTCGTAAGAGATGGTAAGGGCATTCTGAAGTTTTACCGTTTCTGCTATATCCGCGGAATGCCAGATAGGCATATCCGCTGCTTGAAGAGGCCTTTCAGGAAGACGGTCATCGGGAGGAGGCAGAGAGTTCATATAGTGGATGTGCTGTCGTCGACGTGGGATGAGAACCGTATGGTGGTCGGAACCAGGATTCTTGGCGGCTTCACGGCAACCCTCACATGACAAACATTCGATTCGGATGGTGGTTTTCATAATGGAAGAAATCTGCTAAAGTCACTAGAATCTATCCTGTAACCGAACCCTATCTGAGTGCAAGTCGACGATATGGTCCTGGTTTTCTCGTCGAGAATTATGGTATTCGATCGAGAAATTTCCAGGTGTCGCTCGCGTGTTTGAGACCCATTTGGGACCGTGAGATTTGGCTTGCTGCTTCAAAATCCAAGATATTTAACATAACATAGTGCACAGAATATTTACTAGCAGTCATTCAAGGCTTTCTGCCACCTTTAACAAGCCTTTTCCTTTACAGAATTTTACGGTACCGGAGCCGTCGCGTGGCACCCCTAGGCAGACTCAAAACGCTTGAGAACAAGCGTACTGTATATAGAGTCTGCTTCCAAAAACGCGGCGTGCTTACAGGGCCTCGGAAACGCGGCAAATACCTGGTAAATTCTCGATGATATACCATACTAGGCAGGTGTATTCTGCCTGCCAAATTCTCGACGAGAAACTCCAGACCGTATATCGACAGCTCGCTGCTCGCCTTCTTTTATACGGTCGGCAACGAGACTATGGCGAGGCGGAAATGGAGCATATGTTGCAGCCTTGCATATGCTTTACTTGGCATTGCGCTTCACAGTAAGACGATACTCGTCCGTCTCTCAAAAATCAATGAATTGCAACATACGAGTATCTAGATTACGAATTCGCCGTTTCAACTACCGTCCACTCTAAGATCCTCAAAGGTCCTACGCCGGGACCGTTTAGCCAAGTAGTCGTTGATGAATTCCCGTACAAGGCTCTCAGATCGTCCATAACCTTGGCGGCTGATGGGCGACTTTTCGGGGAAGGAGACAGCGCCGGTTTGACGATCGTGTTCCACAATTCGGGCGGCAGAATATCCGGTCGGGGAGGTAGTTCCTCCTCCTTTAGTTTTTCCACAAGTTCGGTCTCGGTCTTCACATTCAAAGCCTTATAGGGTGGCTGCCCCGTGAACATCTGGACATCGTTCAGCCGTGACAGGAACCATATTTGAGGAAACCTAGTACCTCAACAATGGTGCATCCAAAGGAGTAGATGTCGACTTTAGGCATGAGGCTCTTATCCGACGGAGGAGAGTTAGTCAACACCTCCAAAGGTTTCCAGTGGAGGGTGCCTGCCCCACGTGTGTTCGTACCCGGCATTATAGTCTCGATAACAATGCTGATCCCAAAATCGGCTATGTAGCACCGATGATCTTCCCCCACAAGAAGATTCTTCTGCGACGAAGGCATCACTCAAGCAAGATCTTAGTAGAACAAGTAATTAACGTACGCCTCGTATATCTTTGTGCACAATGCAAGGATCGAGTTGGTGTAGATAGTTCAAACCGGCAGACACATCCCAGACCTACGTCCGAGTCATCAGGAAAACTCTAGAAGATAGAGAGGCTTACCCATCCTCGGAGATCATGACCTGGATGTGTACCCAAGAAGTCAAGAACGGTACCGTTGTCGATCCAAGGCGAAATGAAGCATAACCACGACTTGACCGGCGTCCCGAACATTTCATTGCTCACACCGTAGAAAGGGAGAACATTCTCGTGAGACACTTGTCTCCATGTTAGCGCTTCTCTACAGAACGCCTTCCAGAGAGTCAGTGATTTAGAAATGCAATGCAATCAGAGCGTGGCGGAACCTTCTTCAAGTTCGGTCCTGCTCGACAGGCGTCGGTCCAATGCGTAGGCGCTTCAAACACACGCGGTCGGGATGCCCGTGAATTGTACCCCCGAAGACGTCCTATAAGGCTCGGTTTGTATTGTAACTCGCAGTTGTAGTAGTACGCACGGAAAAACTCCCGTAATGAGTGTAATCATCGTCGCGATTCTGCAGAGCGGCCTTTGGAATGTAGAATTGGGTAGGAACAATCGAATATCCTTTGCTCAGCTTGAGAATACATTTTACGTATTTCTTGCGAATCTCCAAATCGCCGGGAGCGATCATGTCGACTTCCTGTAAGGGTATTGGCGGAGGGTGTCGCACAAGGATAGGGAAAACATACCGTTTGCAGCGTATCCATCACTGCCTGCGCCTTGTCTTTTGGAACCTGTTCAACGCCATCCCAGGGTGTGGCACTCGTCAACAGGATTTCCTGGATGGAGTTGGCGTCCTCTGTGTCGATAAGAGCCCATCTGTGACCGGACCCTTGAGCGCCTACAGGCGCAACATGCGGAGATTCTGGGGGAGGAGAGGAAGCCATGCTCGCTCGCTGGGGGAAAAACGAGAGATCTATGCCAACGGGTGGGAGGCAAGCAAACCTGCGAGTGACTTCGGAATGTTATAAAGATAAGGCCTACAGTTGAATCGCCTCGCTGACCGAGGGGACCGGCGGGTGAGGAACGCGAGAAGCTTGAGTTATGAAACTCGGTAACAACATATCCTAGTGACAGAGTGCAACTTACGACACCCGTTAGCGCCAGGATCCAGCACTTTGAATATCAACCGAAGACGACTCCACATGCTGTATGCAGTCAGACGCTGACATGGGAAGGCGGAGACATTACGTCCCGAATTCGAGTTCGTGATATGCTTTGGATACAATTTCATCACCATTCGGAACTCCTACAGGTAATGCTGATTGAAAAAACTGGAAGCGCCTATTTGACATGGGAGCATTCGCCTATATTCCGACACGTCGTGGGTGAAACGTTCATCTCAGACGTTCACATGCCATAGGCAGCGCTTAAGCCCTCGAATCGTGGAGAAGTGCTGAGTGAAGTGTTGGCCAAAACATCGTGTGGCGGCGGCGAAATTAGAGCCTGAATTAGACGTTTGCGGTACAATGACATATCGAATGACGATCTGAATTCTGAGACACCGTCTGGGAGCGCGGCCAACTTGACAGGCGGAGATTCACGTACATGAACACCTCATGATTGATTAAGCAGCGGCGCTTAAGTTATCCTGCCATTGATATCGTCTAACCATTTTGCTTGTCAGTTCCAATACATCTGTACGGGAGCAGTGAGAGTACTCAATCTCGAAACTCGGGAGCAGATGGATGCGTGTGCTAAGATGGCTCTCAAACATGATACCTTGGTCCTCCAAATCAGTGGGAATTCCGAGAGAGGTAGTTCTGGGGCTTACTTGGGAGCCTGAGCTCTTCCGAGCCATGACCGAGACACGAGTTGACATGTGTGAAGGTTAAAGCTGGCAGCCGAATCTCCTGAACCCGCGCTTCCTCACCTGATGCAGTGCACGTCATACTGGAATGTAAGGCGAATAAAAGCAAAACAAACTGCTCGGTTCAACCAGATATATCCCGAGTATTCTTTGCGACGTGTTGAGTCGTTACACAAACATTCGTCACTTGAGGAAGATGAAGATGACTGAGACGGACGACGAAAACCACACCTGCACCAGGATAGACCGCTTACCAGCGAACAAAGCGTTACTACCAACATTTCTTGATGCCGGGCCCTCGTGTTACCAGATCAAAAGATGAATTGTGGAGGCGCCGATGTCATTCGACGAGCACGATGCGGCTCGACCGCATCAGCAAGTTGGAAACCGTACGGATAGGCATACTAGCATATGGTGCATGTCGCAGTGTTTGGTCATGGTGCCGATATGCTTCTAGTCGCTGATATGTTCGGTTAATGTCGCTTAGGCTTGTCCAATCCGGTACGAAAAGTGTGTGAGAAGTGCTCGAGGGTTCTTGAAATGATTAAGATGCGGCTTTGTAGCGAATAAACGCATGGACCCACCAGCGTTACTATCACGGCACCTGGGTTCCTGCCGCCGGCCGCGCCAAATTCGCCAAGGTCATGTCAACCTCGTGAATGTCTTTTCGTCGTCTGTTGATTTAGCATATAAAGGAATCTGGACTTGATCCATCAATCGAAGTGGTCCGTGCGCGAGCAGCCATGTGGAGTTTGTTGGACTTTTTCAACCCCGAGGCGCGAGATTCGCAAGTGGCGTTCAAACCGTCAACGGCAGTGGTGCTCTGCAGCGCGTGACTGGACACACGCGTGGTGACCAGTGGTGTGCATCCTAGCGTGGCCAAAGCGCTCAAGAGGCTGTTTGACAAGATTGAGGATGTTGGTGGGGATATCGGGCGGGGAAAAGACGCAGGACAGGGGCTATAGCATGGGAGGACAGTACAGTCAACACCTTGTTCATGGATTGAGACAATATGGCGGGACATATAGGCAATCTACTCGAGTAGCACGCGAGTAGCGCGGAAACCCGAATTGCGCCGAGTTCGGCCGGCTCTATACGTCGTGGGAAATGAACCACGTGATCCACCAAACGAGAGCATAAGGCTGGCTTCAAGGATTTTCGGATTGTATCAGAAAGAGAGGCGGGATGCGGTGATTAAACGGACGAGATAGAACCGTGATTACTTTACCTTATTGGGTCCGTCGAGGCGCTTTGTCCTTAGTCACTTGTTTGGCGGAGGCGGATATCACAACTTCTCATTCTCATAATTGCGGGTTCCCATTGGGACGTACTCAGCCAGGATCCAAGTCGAGGACGGCACAACCTTTGACGACGATATGCCCAGACTCGAGGCAAGGAGATGTGGGGAGGTACCTCAAATAGACGCTCGGTTCCACTCAATCTTCCGCCATGCTGTGTCTGGCGCTTCTTGAGCTTCTGCTATTAAATCTATACTAAGACCGGTACGTACGCTCCAATACCGTGCCAATTGCTGTTCTCATCATCCTATCATTCCGCGGGCAGGCCTGGCATATACAATCAGTTTCTATTCGTTCCATCGTACTCTCAATGCCAGAGCCAGCGTCTATGAACGCCTCGCAGCGATGGGCTCAGCTCAGATCTGACGACCCCCAAGCAATCAAAGCCATCCTAGAGCTAGCCACTCCGTGGCGAGGCATCGAAAACGTATCGCAGAACCTTGTATATGCGGTGATGGACGAGCTGCAGTCGGTGCGTATTTACGCACATATTCTTATTCTGTCTTCTGATGCCGCGGTAGGAGCTGGACCTCATGCCGTCAGCAGACCATGAATATCGGAGGACGTGCATAAAATGTTTGCGTGCGTTAAGCAAGCGATACGATGCTCTGCCTTCCCAGTTCTACATCCCGTTGTCGTCTCTCGTGATATACGACGATGTGAGCTACTCTGGCGGTGCATTCTCGGTGAGTACAGTTTGTTAGGGAGAGTCAGAGTTGATGAGGATTCAAGGATATTTATCGTGGCACACTCCGAGAATACGGCGCAGTTTGTTTGAAGGTTCTGCGAACTCATACGCAGGGAAAGCTACGTGCGGAACGGGTTATAAAGGTTAGCACAACGATGCTGCTCATTCGGAGACTCACAACGATGTCTAGTCGTTTTGTCAAGAAGCCCTAATATGGAGGCAAGTCCGGCATGACAGCATTCTCCCGTTTCTGGGTGTGACCCAATTCGTACCGTGGCGCCTGTGCTTGATCTCCCCGTGGATGGAGAACGGGAACATCATGACCTTTCTGGAGAAGAACCCCCTCCATAATCGACTAGGATGTGTACGCTTCTCTCGCTTCACTGTTTATCGTGGATACTAATGACTTCCGTAGGTGTGGGACGTTGCTGCGGGAATGCAGTACTTGCATAGTCTGGATCCGTGCATAATCCACAAAGACATCCGAGGCGTGAGTCGAGTTATATTGCACAGTTGGTTGATCGCCGTTAACGAGCGTTCTCTCTAGGCAAATATTCTTGTCGGAAACGATCTTCACTGCTATCTCGCCGACTTTGGCATAAGCCTTGTTCTTGAGGAAACCCAAATGCCAGGCTCTTCGTCGCGTAACCGTGGAAATATCCGATGGCTTCCTCCAGAAATGGTACTCGATTCGGAATTCGACCCGAGCCTTCTTCGAGAGGTGGACGTGTACTCCTTTTGTTGTGCCATCATCGAGGTGTGTAACCACCTACTATGTTTATTGTTTCTATCGTCTGAAGCTCTCTAGATCTACACAGGTCGGCCACCTTACTCGGACTTGCGCAACGATGCAGCGGTGATCAACCGACTAGCATTAAGAAAGGTTCCTTCGCAGCCCGCACCGCATATCCTGCGACCAGATCTTTGAACCGGGGCGCTTGTTGTTGGCGTGTGAACAACGAAGATGCTAACGGCGACGGCGACGGCGACGGGACGTCCGTCAACTGGACCAGGTGTGACGACAACATAGTTGGGGGCTGACACGGGCGAGGAGACACCGAACATCCAGAGGCAAGGAATCCACCAATGTGTGCGAGGACGCAGACAAGGATAGACGTGGGATGTCTGCCTGGACGACGTTAGCATGATGGACATAGACCATGTGTAGGCCCCTACGAAGCGCTTCTTTCTGTCCATCCCGGTTGCCATCTGCATGCCTCTCTCAATCATTTTGTTTAGCTTTCACCTACTATTTCATTGTGTACCTGCATTGTACTCTACCGTAGCTGTCGCAATAAATGCATTCTTTGTCTATTTAACTTACGGATGTCTGTAGAATCTCTCTAGGTTACCGAACAAGGCCTAAGATATTGCAAGGTGACATGCCATGAAGCTTCTCGGGGAGGGGCTCAGGAAAGATGCGACACAGATGTAAAGAGTAACTAACCGGTGACCGACCGTACACCAAGGAAATGTCTTTTAGGCTAGAGATCCAACATCAGTAGTCGAAAGACATCAAGAATAGGACAAACGAACCTGTGTCCGGTAAGGTACCGTTGCGTATAGCACCGCGAGTCGGTGTAATCTGAGATGGGAACGACAGACAAGCCCGGGGAAGGAGAGGCGGAAAACCGACCGCCAAATACGGATCCGGATGCCCTCTGCCTTTGAGGTACTGACTGAGATACGTTGAGTATAACGTGCGGAATCGTTCCAGAATATCCTTCGCTGACGGTCGATCTTTTGGAGACGGGGCTAGACAGGGCATAACAACTGTCTGCCAGAGGTTGGGCGGCAAAAGTTGTGAACAGGGTTGCGGAGGATACATCCCTTGTGCAATGCAGCTGACAACCGCGCTATCCGTTTCCAAGTCTGAGTACGGAGGGCTTCCAGTGTAAATCTGTACGATCTTCAGTATCAGCATAATGGGAGCACTGCGACCAACCTCGACAAATGTACAGCCTAGTGCATAGATGTCCACATGGCACAAAAAGCGGCTGTCGAGTTCCGCCGCCCCTATTAGTTCTAGCGGCAACCACCGAACGCTCCCTCCACTTCGGGTGGTTGTGCCCACCATCTGAGTCTCAGTGATGATCCTCAGGCCAAAATCCGTTAGAAAGCAACGATTCTCAGGCCCGGGACCAACGAGGATATTGGCCTGCAGTATTTTAGCACGAGTCGGATCGTAAGTTAACGGTTAACTTACACCCCGAATATCCTTATGTATAATGCAGGGGTCTAGGCCATGTAGGTATTGCAAACCAGCGGTTATATCCCAGCACTGTATTCTGTCATCCTCGACACGATCGCTCAAATGCGCCAACTCACCATTCCACGGCGATCATGGTGGGGGTTATTCTCGAGGAATTCGTTAATATTTCCTTGCTCCATCCACGGTGAGATCAAACACAGACTCGGATAGTCTGTAACGTCCTCAATCATGCCATAGAAAGGAAGGACATTGTCATGCCGAAGTTGCCTCCAAAGGAGGGCTTCTTCGCAAAGCGCCTAAGAGGAACCCAGTCATTCGGGGACTATTGAGCGAAGCGGTCATACCTTTTTGACTTTATCGACGTCCTTATAAACTCGCAGGCGCTTCAAGCAGACTGGAGGGGCGACTCCTCGCAGGCGACCCATACTAACATCCTGCTTTCGTTCTCAGCATCCGTCTTAAATTCACCAACACAATGTACTTACTGAGAATGCACCACCTGGCCGAAACTCGTCGTACTCCTCGATGCAGGACCGCGGGATGTAAAGTTGCGATGGTACGATCCCGTATTTTTTGCTGAGCCTACGAAGGCATTTGATGTACTTTTGGCGAGATTCGTCATCGTCCGAACGGATATCGTCAAGGCCCTTGGAGCCAGTTAGAATGCAGAGGACGAATGAACGGTAACTTTACTGCTTGCAACTCGTCCATGACTGGACCAGCGTAAACCTCTGGGACACACTCAATGCCTCTCCATAGAGTCTCATTCTTGACAATGCTGCGAATCGCCTCCAAATCGTGCGGACCCAGCTGCGCCCAGGCGGTACGTTCCAGTAACCCGGCATCGGGTGCCGCATTGTCTAGTCCATGTGAAACGCCCGCATGCACATCTAAAGGTGAAAGAGTCATCTCCTCTGTTGCAACAAAGGAATAGTGAGGATTCGTCGAAACTGAGCACCGAGCTGATATGACCAGCGAAACTCGACGTACGATGGGAGTGACACAGGTGAAGTGCCTGACAGATAACATGATGCTAGCCCGGTGCCACCTGTCATTCTATGTATAGATTTGAATGGTCCCGGAGTGAAATTTTCCAGAATATTGTTGCTGGGTATACGTCAGAACAGCGATGAAGTACAAAAGAAGCCATATTGAACCGCAAGCGCCCGGAGAGACCACAAGGGCCAGTACAAATAGCCGTTCTTGTCGGCATCGGCGGATTGACTTTTGAGATGATGGTAGGAATGAAAAGCCTAAAATGTTGCCTTTTCCGGTCTCGTATCCTCGTGTTTCTCAATGATTGTGCTATAGTGGCCACTCTCATTGTACCTCTGAGCTTCTTTTCCGCCCTTCTAGTGCACAGCCGCATCACGTTCGAATTTTCTCGGCAATCACCTGCGGCACCTCGACAAAACAGATACAAATATATCTGAATCCACTTGCGCAATTCTTCCATTCGCCAATTCACTCCTTCTCGCTCCCGAAACACCAACACAAACGTAAGTACACTTGACGAAATGTTCAGGTAAGATTTCTGTGTACGCGGTGGACAGCCCGGTAGCCATCATAACGTTTACCAGGCGTCTACTTAGCTAATTCTATTGCAGGCACGACGATAGCATGCTGCTCGCAGCTACCACTAGGTCTTTTTGGGGTCAGAGTTCTGTCACTTCTTCCGAGGAACGAGGCGCAAAAGCATCTCCTTTCGTCTAGTTGAACAGTCGTCCTCTTCGGCGATTTATTCTGGGCGTCGCCTCACTACCCTTGCAGCCCAGCTGAACGCATACAGTCACATCATGAAATGTCGAGCCTGGCTTTCTCAACTTGGTCATCACACTAAGTATTCAAGCCGGAACTCCTTCTCGTGTTCGCTTGCTGGACTCGGACGTGGTTGCTTTCTTCGTCTGCTATGCGCTGTGGGTACTACAAAGCACCGATTACTGACTGAGTCACTTTATCGATTACCTCCGTAATACCTGAAATCTCGATGCGGCGGGGGTTACTACTCCAGATGGCAAAGTAGAATGTGGCTCCTGAAACAAGCGCCTATGTGGATGCGGAATGTCGTACGGTAGGTTCTGAATTTGGGTCTTGGTGCCGTGTTCATCACTGCAATATATATACCGTTCGAAAATGGACACCAGAAACTCAAGGAGAGCCTCTCACAACATGCCCGGCTTCCCGCCGCTCTTATTGCTAATGATTCTTTTTCGCCGCTGTTACAAGTTCTGCTTCAGTGTAATAACCTCGACGAACACACATCGTAAGTACACGACCTTTCTGTGCATATTGCGGCGTTGCTTACTGTGTACACCGGCCAATGCAGATACTCGAATTTCTCTGAAAGGCTTACCCGAGCTCTTAAGAGTGCTTGAAGATCAAGAAAACTCCGATCGTTGGGCGTCCTTCATCGGAGTCGTCGCTGCAATCAACAGGTTAACGAAGTTATTTGAGGTGAGCCTCTTGCTCTTGTTTTCTGCCCGAGATGAAATACTTGATCACAGGGAAATTCTGCAAAATGCGACACGACGGCGAACATGATTCGTGGGATAGATGAACTAGCATCGAATGTCGCCGCAAGGTTGCGTATCCACGGCTGTCTGCTGGAACAGGCATGGATCGATCCCTGGGCTGCGTAGGAGCTGCTCACCCCCTGTACATTGGCGAGGTTGCTGATCATGTCTTAGTTCGCTGAATTGTGAAGCCGTTGCAATCATGGAGATCTGTCGTTCACAATTTCGAGCTGAGTTCACCGATGATCTCAAAAACACTGATAATTCTGCCCCACCCATATCGTACGGCGGCAAAATGGCGGGGACTCGTGAACGAGAATGTCCTGCAGAACTCCCGGAGGATCCCAAGGCCGTGAGCGACTTGATCAAGTCTCTTCAAGCGATCAAAAAAGCACTGGAGACGTTTCTGGTAAGCCGTTGTACAAGCTTTCGCCTCTGAGATACCAAACAAACGTGCGCCATAGGTAGACGCGACTGCTAGAGACTGGGCCCAGCTCACCGCCGAATGCGATTACGACAAAATCCCGAATATCATGAAACAGGCAACGCCGTGGAGAGGTGTTGGAGGTGTACCATTCAAGATTGCGCATAAACTTTTGGATCACTTGCAATCAGTATGGAACCGTTCTCTTTTGGACATTCTCCGCACTGACTCGAGCACTCCTGAAGGTCCGAGATGAACTCCCGTCGACGGACCCCGAGCATCAGAAGAAATACGTGAAATGCCTTCGTGCTCTCAGCAAGAAATACGAGATCCTTCCGTCGCAGTTGTACTACAGTAAATCCGAAATTAAGGATCGCGAACAGTTTCAACCTGGTGGTACTTTCTCGGTGAGACATCGCGGGAACCCGATTTCCGTCATGTAACTCATCAAGCCTGTAGGACATCAGCCGCGCTACGATTGTTATTCAGGATCGTAGCTGCCGTGTCTGCCTGAAGCGATTACGAATCCGGAGATCGTCGAAGGAATTCAACGATGCAATCAAAGTCGGGACAGCTTCCATCTTTTGCCTTCTAAGTACTGAATATTCCTCCAGGCGTTCACTCAAGAAGCCTTCATATGGCGCCAGCTTCGCCACGACAACATTCTCCCTTTCTACGGTGTAAGCACAGAAGTCATGGACCACCCTAGCCTTTGTTTAATCTCACCGTGGATGGAGGATGGCAACATCCGTTACTTCTTGGCAAAGCACCCGGACCATAATCGCATCGGAATGGTGAGTGTGTTGTGCTGATAACCGTTTCGACTAACCGTACACAGATCTGGGATATCGCTTCGGGCATAGAGTACTTGCATGGGCTTGACCCTCGCGTTATACACAAAGATATCCGAGGTGTAAGTAATTCATATGAGACACTTCCAAACGAAGAGAGTGACATTCTCGTTAGCCCAACATCCTAGTCGGTCCGGGGCCTCAAAATCGCTGCTATTTGGCGGATTTTGGCATCAGTATCGTCGCCGAGACACAGAAACCAGCGACAGCCGACCGCGTGGCCGGAAATGCTCGCTGGACAGCTCCAGAGTTGTCGAAACCCGATTATGACGATCAACTCCTCTGTTTCGCGGACATATACTCGTTTGGATGTACCGTTATTGAGGTCAGTGTCCATTAAGGTTATGGCTCTTTCAGGTAGCTGAAATGTGGTTAGATATACACCGAAAAGCCGCCCTATCCGGATGTGCCCGATGCGGCCGTCACTTATCATCTTTTCGAAGGGATCCTTCCGGAACAACCTGAACCACAGGTTCTTCCGCCCAATCTGTGGAATACGATTGTTCTCCCATGCCTGACACATTCGCCACAAGAAAGGCCGTCAGCGACCGACATTCTCAAGACTCTCGAGGGATTGAATGACCCGTATCTTGTGGCGTATCTCGCGATGATAGCCGCCACTGCGGAAGAGGGGTTCGTTCTTTCCTACACATGACCTGGCGCCTACTAATGATCCCAGTATCCTGGCGGCTCGATCCACTCTACCGACCAAACTCGATACAAACGGAGATGTCAATCTGCGTCGTGTGGTTGACGAAACAGTAACCTAAGAACAGTGATACTTACGATGCCAACTTTGGCCAGCACACCGTCTTGGTAGATCCAGAACCCGGTCTTGTATGATTCGTCCTGTATATGCTACTGTAGTTCGTAAACCTGACACGAAGTTCAAGTTGTTGCGTAATAGGAACTTTCGTGCTTACGATGATTACCCTCATGCCTTCTTTTTCAACCGCGCCACCCGACATCGTATGCTATTTGGGTAGGAAGGATGAAGTTCTTCTGCACGGCTACGGCTGCGTGCACGGTAGCACGTCCTCTGCCACGGCACTTTTGTGGTGCCCTTGGCGCGCGACCACCTTAAAAGTCGGAAATTACACCTGGCCCAGTCCATGCGGGTCGTAAGCCCGCAGGCCAGCCCAACTGTCACACAAACCATCTCCAGCTGGCACGGTCCCAGCCCTCTCTTGTGAGTTCGTAGGATGTAGAAACACCACTGCTTGTTATGTATGGGGAGCGCATCGATTCTGCGTGGCACCGATTGAAGAATGTGTCGAATGAGAGTTTGGTGCATCCCCGGTGCATCCCAGTGGGGGTTAGGGCGGCGGGGTATATGCGCGAGCGCGAGCCACAGAATGACAGCTGAAATGGATTAATACACGCTATTTCTAGTGAAAACAGGAGACAAATGGACAGTGACCGTGTTGAAAATAGATGGCGACAATGTTTAGCAGCCGTTGAGGTCGTCTCCAAGCTGATGGTCAAAAGGATAACTAGGGGAGCTGGCGCACGCGCTGTGGATAATCCGGATTGCAACCTGAAATGGAACGTCGCGTCGCACATACGCGACGCATGGCCCTGAACGAACTATCCCGCGGGGACGTAGATTCGGCAGTGGTACGATAGTAAGCACGGGTTTAGATCGCTTTGCTGGTGGCCCACTGAGCTCCACAAACAAACTGCATTGTAGGCGTGAATAAGATTCCCCTGTTAAGTAAACGTGGTGACCTTGTGCATGCCTTCTTGGCATTCTATAAGAGCTGGCGCGGAACACCGAAATAGCACGATCGCTTTGGTCAATTGGCCGAGAAAAAAATGCAATGGGAAGGCGTAGCCGAGTTTTTTGAGTTGCGCCAGGACGGGTAGCTGGAGAAACTGGGAAAGGAAATGTGGCGCAAGCGAACAGCTAACGAAGCGCAGTAGGCGTGGGAATTTTATCATGGCAGGATAGCAGCGTTCGAAGCGTGGAAGCTGAATTCCATTGGGAGCCGCATTTTGTCGGAGAGATGGCCGTTCAGATTCAAGGACATAGTCTAATTGAGACGTTTATAACATAAGTATCAGAACAACGAACAACGAGAACTAAAGAGAATCATGCCCATGATCTATCGAAAGAGACAGCCGGAAACAGAGGAAAGAGAATGGAGGCGTGACTGCAGTGCGTCCGGGATGGTAATGTGGGTCAGCTCCTGCTCCATTTCTTTCCGAAGAGCCTTTCGCTATAGGAGATTCCGAATGAGGTCGGAGCCCCGCTCTAGTCCGATGCACGTTTTCCTGCAATGAGTCGTCAGAAACGCCACGAGTGTTCTTAGCCTTTGCGTTTGATATGTTCCTTGACCTTGAGAGGGGGAGTTCGAGCCTGTTATCTTTGTCCTCAAAGACCAATAGTATGTAGAGCAGAGGCGCACGGTAGTAAAATCCGTGAGGATTCAGTGAGGAACTGGTCAGACCAGAACTGTGCGACAGTTTAGACATTCAGAGAGATCCAATTCAGAAGGTAATCGGCCTGGTGTAAAGGTCAGGAAGGATGAAGTGGGCGGGATATGTTCACCATGAGAGTCAGAGCTGTCGTTCAGCTGGTAGGACGATCCAAGGCGGCAATTTCCGAGTAGGACCCTTTCTTGTTTACTCTCATGTACCCACAACAGAGCTCGTCGAAGCGCTGCGAGGGAAAGAAGCTAGCATAGGAACGGTCCGAGACGGAAGGAAGGTGGGTACGCGTGGCAGGTAATTTGTATTACGCTCCACTTTCTTGCCACCATCATCGCGATGAATCCCGTCATCGTGCCCATCGCTGTCCACGACGAGCAGGCCCAAAGCGCGTAGGACGCGAACATTCGCACAAGCGCAAAGACCGCGCTGGCGATGAGCAGTTGTGAGTGGTTTCCGGCGACCCAGTGACTACGTTGACCGTCAACCAGCACATATCACGAACAAGCTAACCTCGCTCTCACCATGGCCATGTTTGCATATGGCGGAACAGATCCGCTGTATCGTCACCTATCCACTCCGAGTCTCCGACGCGGACAAGACGCGTCCGGATCAGACCATTATTTGCGCTGTATACCGCACCGCTGTCCTGGGTGAGATAGGCGATGATTGAGCGTCGGTTGGACTCTTTTTTCTGGCGTTGCTGGGTGTAGGTTTTAGTCGGCCGATTACGGATGGTACGTCCCATTATTGCCGCGTATATCGCCCTGCTCATTGACGCCCTCTGCAGCTCCGTCTCGCAGCGAAGACCGCTGGCAGTGGTTGGGGCAGCTGTCTGTTGCCCCATTGAAAACGATAAAATTGGATGCCGTGCACATGAAATCACGCTGATGTGATGCACCCCAAATCATGATAGGGACCGCGATGTCTGTCTGACTTTTACCCCCACGTCCAACACCGCTCTCTCACCTCTACGCTTTACGTCCTAGACTGTCGCGGGTTTAGGTGGACTTTAGACACCGCATTGGCCTTTATAACACTTGCCTTATACCGCCATCGTCCCCCTCCAATGGTCGTCATGGACATGCTCCCACAGGAGCTCATCGATGCCATTCTCGACGAACTGGCTTCTGACGCTGAAGCTCTAAAGAGTGCTTCACTCGTCTGCAGAGCCTTCTATCCCCGCTGTCAGAAGCTGCTCTTCTCCGCCGTCACGCTAGAACCCAAGGAGAGCAGCACCCACAACCCCGCCCTTTCCTTCCGTACTCTTCTCGGCTCTACCACCATCTCACGTCTCGTAAACTCCCTCACCATATACAATTTCACGCGCGGCCGGACCAGCTGGTTTTCCCAGGACCGCGATGTCATACCCGGCATCCTTTCCACGCTCCCTAACCTCCGGGAGCTGATGCTTAGCGGACGTCATTATGACAGGCGATGGGACGGCTCGAGTGATATGAACGCGTCGTTATGCGCTAGCTTTTCCCGCCCTCGCGTACGCAGCCTTACCCTCGTCTACATGTCTTTCCTCCAGCCAAGCGATTTTGCATTGCTATTATCCAACAGCCCGGATCTCACCAGTCTAAGGTTGTTGAACGTGTACATCAGCGACCAGTTCACGATGCAGCTGCCGGTTCCAGAGTACGAGGGTGTCAAGCGATCCAAACTGAGGACGCTTGCGATTCAAAACGTCCCGCTCGGTTTACTCGATATACTGCGCAGTACAGTCGACTTGTCTGCACTCCGGAAATTGCAGTTTTGGAGTGACCATGGAGACCAGAGCGGTCACTCCAGCGACTCCTCGAAGCTGCCGACGAGCTTGAGGACGTCGTCTTTCATGGTCTTACTTCCTGTGAGTGTTTGTACGGCATTTTCAATCTGTCATCTAACCGGCTTTTCTTTAGCCACCAACGGACTCGATATCTCTCACGTCCCGCGCATCAAGTGCTACTTTAGCAACTTCCATCGCGTGGCTAACGAGCACAGCGTGTTAGCCGGACTCACGGGGTTGTTTTTCCAACGCTATGCTCCGGCGACGTCGCGTATGCGCGACGTGACGTTTCATGTCCGCTCGCACCCTCGTGCGATTATCGATTGTCCGCAGCGTGAGTGGCGCCGGCTCGAGGATAAAATGGTGGGTGTCGAGAGGGTTCGATTTGAGATTCCCGTGAGGGATATGAAAGATGTTGGAGATGAGGAGCGAAGGTGTGTGGAGGCGGTGAAAGTTGGCATGTCGAAGTTGAATGATAGAGGTGTTTTGGAGGTGGCCATGGTGGAGATGGTGGGTTAGAGACTTTTGGACCTTTGGACCTTTGTAACAGTATCGTATGTATGTATATGAATGGCTATATGTTGTGACAACATTCATGGGTAGAAACTAACTATCGTTGTATATAAAGTGTCGCGTGATATTTATTCAATCAATCTCACCGTTGACACGTAGCGTTGGCGTCAGCGGACCACTTGAGGAAACACACTGACAGAAAAGGAAATTTGCGCCGATCGCAACTTGCTTCCGACGCTCACGCTCTCCTCGACGCGTTATTGTTTGGCACACGGCGCGCAGATGCTGGAAATGTCCTGTGTACTTCGAACGGCGCAGTACTTTGTTTACTGTTGTGCTCTCCTAGTACTGTCGTATTATTTCGACAGTAGGTTCACGTCACAGGTCACGAGCCCAAAAAATGAACCTGTTACATAAGCAGGTCACTAGTTTTTTTTGGCTGTGAACCTGCCCTAAATTGGTCACAAATCGGACTTTTGCTCTCAAATTGAGCTTGGTAGCAGTTTTTATAGGATTTTTCTCCTTTTTGGTGTATTTTAGGTCTAGAATAGCACATTTTTCTCTAATTATATTGAGATTCCACCTAAAACCTGTGAAATAACCTTGCCATTGAAAAATTTAGTGAACTTATTTTCAGTGGGTCACAGTGGTATGTCCGCTGTGAATATCAGGACCCGTGATTATGCTGTGAGAGGTTGGCGCAAAAGTCCCGACACGGACCCGGGTGAGAATTGACTTTCCCACGGATTCTGGATGCAGATTTGGACGTTTCCGATCGTTCTGCATCTTTTGCTCGAAAATTTCCTCGAAAATTTGGCTCATTTTGTCGGGACTTTCAAAATTGACCTCTGGCAGCATAATCACGGGTCCTTGAATATCCCACCAAACAAGTTCACGAGGTCACAGGTCACACCCTGTGAACCTACGGTCGAAATACTACAGTACTTAGACTCGGCTTACGGTACGTTTCGACCTACCGACTTTTTTTCCGACGCAATATTCGCTTCAACGCGGATATGAGTTTGGATAATCGCATTAGTAGCTTACGAGCTGAGTGTATGGTGGTCCAAGTACCCCCCTTTCTCCTCCGTTTCTGACAGTCTCTTTTGATAGATCATGGGCATTCTCTTTACTAGTTCGCTGTTCGGATACCCATGCTATTCACTTTGCAATTGGATACTATCTGTCTTTCGATAACACATTGCGGATGGTGCGACTCTCCGTTCGTGGGCAAAGTTCTCGAGCGCCTTACAGTAGGTCACGTAGTTCTCGCCGATCAGGGAGCTTCCATCCACCCCCGGGCCTGTTCTCAGCATGGTCTCTCTTCGTATAACGACCATTTTCATCTCAGGACGCTGCCGCAGATCCGAGACTAGCGCTGCTCTGATATCTTTTTGTCAGTAGTAAGTACTATGGAGCCTGATGAAGTTGAGGTGGCGAGGTGGCGAAACACCCTGGACGTAGTAATCTGGAGCTCGCCCGACCGGTTTCGGACATTCCGAGCAATCTTCTGGCCCGTACCTTGGAGTTTACCCCTCCCACCCCCCGCTTCCCTACAAGATCCTCTCAATGATCGTGAGCTTTGCTGGAAGCGCTCAGTAGCGACCCACACTCATCGTCTGCGCAATCACCCCATTTGGCAGAGGCGGGACACGCCTTTACGAGCACTTTACCGCATTTATGAAGCCTAGGAGAATGTCATCGTAACTCACGAGCAGGAGTACATATTCGCCTATCATGAAGAATGGAAATTGCAGGATATTCCAGACCCGCGGGATCCTGATCCCGTACGATATGCATTCATCGCGTCTTTGGTTGAAGCACTCGTCTCGGCGTTTAACCGTCGACTCGACTGGGGAGTACGCAGGGGAGTTTCCCGTGCTAGTGTCCTCAGAGCTCGACTCCGTAGCTACAAGGGGAGAGAAGCCGCGAGGTTGGCGGATGCGGCGCAATTCCACGAGCGCGCTCCTTCTTGGGTCTTACATGTCCCACCTTCCCCAGTGGCGATATCCTTCATCCGTGGAAGGATGCGGATGCGAGCACATTAGGCGGCCCTTCTCCATTTTCCCGACGCAATATTCGCGTCAACGTGGGCCATTTGGACTCTATATGAGTTTGGAGAACCGCATTAGTATCCTTACGAGCTGTGCGGGTGGAGTATACCCCCAGTTTCCAACAGTCTCTTTCGATAGATCACGGGCATTCTGTTTAGTTCTCGTTTTTCGTTGTTCTGATACTTATGTTATAAACGTCGCGATTAGACTATCTTTCTTCGCAGACGATGCCTTTAAATCTCACCGGATCTAACATTATGTAGTTTTCGCGGATCAACAGAGACCCTACTGAAAATTAGGATTGCAGATCGTACTATGGCATCGAAATCCTGTCCAGTCGCAACTAGTGTCTTGATCACATCAACCTCCATGTTTTAAGATCCCTTCCGAAATGCGCCTCCAAAAGGAATGCAGCAGCCACGCTTCGAACAGTCTGATCCGCCGGGACCTGATAAAATTCCCACGCCTAGTGTTCTCCGTTAGCTGTTCGCTAGCGCCACATTTCCTTTCCTAGTTATTTCACATCCCCGTCCTAGCGCAACTCAAAAAGCTCGGCTACACCTTCCCATTGCATATTTTTTTCGGCCAATTCACCAAAGCGAATTACGATTTCGGTGTTCCGCGCCAGCCCGTATAGAATGCCCAGATGAACAAAGTCACGAGGTTTAAAATAGCAAGCTAATCAACGCCTGCCCATATAAAGAAATGGTTACGCGTTCCGGTCTCACTGAAAGCAGTATAAGCACGAAGAACTGATCGTCCCGCATCGCTGGACACACCACGCCATCTACTTATAAGTATCCGCTCTGCTCTATATCTCTTAGTATGAATCGTCAAACTGAACTCAACAGCCTTCGCTGGAGTATATCTTACATAGATTCTCCGATAGCCCACAATACAATTAGACACACGGTGTTCTACACCTTTATCACAACTTTCCCGACGTGGGCCTGCGACTGCAGATACGCGTACGCCTTGATCGCCTCGTCAAATGAAAAGACTTTGTCGATAACAGGGCGCGTCGTCTCGGGATTCGATTGCAGTAAACGGTTCATGTCCTTGAACCTGGCGAGATACTTCAGTCATACAAGTCACAGGAGGCGAGACGCAGCTTACTGGGCGACCGAACCGATGAGTATGCCCCGCAGCGTGGAAGCTCTGAACACACTCTGGCCAACGACGTTCGCGAGAGGTTGGTTAGTCTTAGAATGGGAATCAGATATGTCTGCAGACAGTCCGATTTTGAAACATACTGAGGCAAGGAAACCGATGAGATGAATCGAGCCGCCATATCTGATGGCTTTCATCGACTTCTCTAGCGTACCAGGTCCTCCAACCTGCGTGAGAAGTGAGCGAGGAAATAACCCCGACAGAAGACAAAGACGTACCTCCAAGATGTGATCCACTCCGCGCCCGCCCGTAAGCTTCAGCACCTCCTCGTCCCAAGCCGGCGTTTTGTTGTAATTGATAACATGTTTCGCACCGAGTTTTGTAGCGATCTGCAGCTTGTCATCTGATGATGAGGTAGCGATGACCGTCGCGCCGGATGCGACTGCGAGTTGTAATCCAAAGCTACGGATGAATGGTGTGAATGAGGTTGTATCTGCAGTCATAAGCAACGCGTACATGGAGACACCTCCAGTTCCCAGAACCAATACCGTGTCGCCGGCCTTTAATTTGACCTGCCCCGTGAGCGCGTTATAAGCAGTCAAGGCCGCACATCTACAGCGAACTTAGTTGAAGTCACGTAACAGAGTGACGTTGGACGAACGGTAGCGTCGAGGCTTCCTCGTAGGAAAGGTGTTCCGGAACACGCACGAGTGACTACGAATCATAAACCCTTTAATATCCACTTCGTAGGGAAGACATACATGTGCAGGAAAAGCTCTATATTGCGTCAATACTCCGTGTACAGGTCCCCCAAGCGAGGTCGCCTTGATGTCGCCGTCGAGGTCTCCGTGGATATGATCCAGCGTGAAGTTGGGGCAGACGCGGTCGCCGGCCGTCCATCCAGTGACGGCATCGCCAACCGCCAGGATTTCTCCGGCCATGTCAGAGCACGGGACAAGATCTGGCGGTGCGCTGAAGGGCGTCAGTTGTTCCGAAAAAACAACCGTGGAAATGATGGACAGACGTTAGCCCAGGATAGAAGTCATTAGAGATCATCAGATCGCGATACTATCAGCCCCACTGTCAGTCAAGGTTTTGTAGCATTGGGAAGGATAAAGGATGAACGCACCTGTAACGACACAGCACGTACTTTGACGAGCACCTCCGTTGCCTTCACCTTTGGGACAGGCGACTCTTTCACTTTCAAGTTCTCGAACGAGCCGCGCTGGATCGGACATCGATTAGCGTAATCAAGACCGCAAGAGGACCACACAGACCTGCGGGAAATAGTACTCCTTCGTTGTTGTGGGCAAAGACATGATGATGGAAACAATTACCGTCCCAACGAAAACGAAGAGCTTCTTATAAGCGTACCGCGGGTCCGCATTTGCCAATTTCGTGATGTCACTGGAATGTCACCGCGGGGAAAATCCTATTAGACGGACCGGGGCCCCGAAGGGCAGAAGAATGTGGCGGGCCTGACGCCCATGAGAAAGTGCGTCCGCATGCGAGTATTCTCAGGTGCAATAGAATGTTGACACGTCTGATAGCTTGTCGCGCCCAGGTTAAGGACACCAGTTCAGAAAGCAGAAATAGCAGCTATTCCTGGAAACTGCGAAGATAGTTCGCTTGATTTTGCTTACAGTACACAAGATAGCGCTATGTAAGCGGATTGTATGAATGAGTAAGCAACTCAAATGGCTTACAAGCATGTAGTCATGGCCACGCCGCGCACAGCCGACCTGAAGATACGCAGAAGCTCTTGCGTCCTGCCATTCGGATAAACGACATGACGGTTGAAAGGAGAACTTAGTGTTGCCGCGGTTCGGCTAGGTCTGACTCGGTCCCGTTTCTGCCGGTTTAGGTAAGCCCTTGAAGCCGAACGAAGCCGAACCGTTAAACTACGGTTCGAACCTGGTTCCAGTTGACATTTTTGACACTTCTGCAACTGCATGTAGTGGTGATGCACATTGTACTATTTACTTGTAACTACCTCAGACAATCATAGCAAACACTCAGAAGCAATATTAGCTGGTTGTCAAGCTGTTGTGAGTTAGGCTTTGGCTCGGGCTTCTCCGAGCCTACCGGATCAGTCCGCACACCTCTTCGTTTTCAGCATTTCCTGCCCTTCTCCCCATCTCAGATGAAGCTAAATAATGTCCCAGGTTTGTATTATTCACTGTACAATTGGATCCAATCACCAAAATACTCATATGCACTTAATCATTTTTTGGACGCCAAACCGGGTTCGAACCCCGTCCGAACCGATTGGAACCGAAACCGCAAGTTCGGTTTTTGCCGGTTTTTTCCGGTCCAGTTTGTCGGTTTAACGGTTCGAAGCCGAACCGCGGCAACACTAGGAGAACTGATCGACTGTGATATTCGAATTGCCTTTTTGGGATTGACGTGGCTTGTTTCCTACTGTCACTACTACATTCATCTTGTTAAAAAGAAGACAATCCTTCTACCACCTTCGGTCTGCGACTGGGACGTAACTAATCACTTCGCTTTTGGGCCTGCCAATACAAGCAACGTTCTACAGAAAGCTGCAGTGCCCATGTCTTTTCAGGATCTTTGCTCAGCAAAGGAACCCCCTGATGCTCTGCTGTTTGTGTCGCTCATCGACGCGCATTATACTCCTTGAAGGAAGAGGACCTGGCTTGTTCAATAATTCAAGACTGCATGCTTTTGCCAATGGAAACATGTATCGGTCGTTTCACTCGCACAGCATGTAGACGCAGTAAACGGTCCGTCGCCCATTCTCCGTCATTGCTGTTGTGTGAGGCGCGGATCTTCCTAAAACAAAAGGTTGATTATCCCCGACTAGGTGTACACAATCCGTTGGGATGGCATCGCCGAGTCTATTGTACTTCCGCCCTTGTTTTCTGTAAGGATCAGCGCTTCAGCCCCCGGACATATATATAATTGTCCCTTACTGAACGAGTCCCCATTCAGATTCTTCTCCTCATAATCATGGCTAGGAAGGTCAGCTCGTTTTTGTTCTGTTGAAAACCCCATCTAAACGCAAGGTCTCTGTGCAGCTTCCCCAATTACCGCTGAACGTCAAACTTGCTATCATCGACGAGCTAGCTCTCGAGCCCGCGAGCTTGAAGACATTCGCGCTCACCACATCGTGGGGAACAGAGTGCCATGATCGCATTCGGAAACATCTCTTCCAGTACCTCACTTTGCCGCCATGGACGAGTGAGCATCGACTAGGCGAGCCAGAAAGGACGACAAACGCGCTTATGGACGTCCTTGGAGGATCTCCTCAGATCAGAAACTTCGTCAGGTCGATGGACGTGCGCGATGAGATCCATATCGCGTCTGACGGATACTTGTCTCGAGCTCTTCCGAGGATCATGTTTGGCATGGCGAACCTCTTGGGAATATCTCTTCGTGCTGTCGACCTTGTATCCATCCTCATGCCTGATGCGCTAGCGTCCTGCAGCTCTCTCCATGTTGTGCATTTCATGCTCTGCCGTTTCAGTCTTTCGGACGTCTTCCATCTCCTCAGAGCTGTTCCGAACGTGGAGGAACTTCATGTTCTCTGGGCTTCCGTAGCAGATTACGAAGATGGCCATAGTATTGACCACTGTACTCCGCTCGACTTTGGCGTTGATACTATACGCTCGCGATTTGGCATTCCGCCCGCCGACAGGACCGGTCTTTTCTTGAAGGAACTTGCATTCGCTGGGCTGGGCCTTAACCCGTTGTGCAAGGGAATGCATGGCTGTGGTTCTGTACACCTCTTGGATTTCCTATGCACATCCGGTGTTCTTCGTGGCGCGGAGAAGGTGACCGTCGAGTTCAACTTTGGTGACCCGGACGGTTTGCAACGACTACAAGCTCTAATGAACATGGCGCGATCGGAGTTTAACCTGAAGAATGTTGGATGTAAGTGTTTTCGCTTTCGTCTCGCCACAGTACTGACGAGTTTTCCCCTGTCTGTTCAGTACTCGATGGCCTGACCCCCAATTTTGATCGGGTCAACCCTCTTATCGACTTTGGAACTTTAACGCGCTATCGCTTCAACATCACCCTCAGGTTTGGACAGTTCTTCGAGGACAGCCGTGATCTGCTCTGGCGCCATATTGTGTCCTCGCTAGGGAACACGCAACACCAAGTGAAAGAGCTCACGATAGACATGACATTCCTCTTGCCAACCAATTTAACGTATCCTGGTGTTAAACCAGACGAAGAGAGTCAACTTTGGAGATGGTTTGACCTGGACGTCGCTCTGTCTGGGAGTGGGCTGGGAACCCTATGCGTCGAGCTTCATACTGATCTACCCTGGCCGACTATCGATCCGCCGTGCAGCTTTGAAAACTTTAGTGCGGGTACGATACATTGGGTGGCAGCAAGTCTGCCACAGACCGCGCGGTATTTCTGGCTCACTGATGCGGAAGGCGCGACAGGGGGCGGGACGGGATATATACAATTTCAGAATCATGTCGGTCTGTAACTTTAAGAAATTGAATGATTGTTTTCTAAAGCCCTGATGAGACGCCAGGCTTTCCGAGGCGTCCGAGGAACGCGGTGATAACTACCTGTGAATCTGTGATCGTAAGTCGTCGATTAGAGGAAGGTTATGATAGTCAAATTTCTTCGTCTCTATTCTCACTATGGTCGGGGAACTTGCCAAACGATATAGGCGACGATTGACTAGGTCTCTATGACATGGCCCGACGGCGCGGCAGAGGCTCGGCCATCTTGCGGAGTTCCAAAAATCTTGATTTCCATCGAGGTGCGCAGGGTTGGTCATTTTTGTTCAATTCTCGTCGCACAGACCGACAATACGCTCAGAGAGCGTCCAGTTGGCGACCTACACTCCTTCTTTCTGCGCGCGCAATGATACTCCCGAAATGGCCGATCTTCGTGAATATGCTGTTACCGGGTTTGAAGCGTTCCAGCGCGTCCCGTCCAGAAAACGGCAGTAAGCGCTCAAGCTTCTCCCCTGGGACGTTACGCATATTCTCCTCTGTTCAAACTTCGACGAGGCAGGCCTCGCTGGCGGCAGAGTTCGACCATCTACCGCCGGAAGCCCATGGCAAGTTGCAACCTGCGAGAACAGTCTCTCCAATTCGCATTGTTGATTCAGGTGGTGTCCTAATTGGAACATTAATTGACCAGAGCATCCAGGAGTTTGAAGTCATTCGATGTCTTGGGGCTGGCAGTTGCTCTGTCGTCTATCGTGTGCGCGAAATCTTGTACTGCCCTCCTTCGAAGGATGGTCGCATTGCAGCTACCGGGGGTATAGGTATGGAGAGTCATCATTCGAGAGGAACCTCCAGGGTTTATGGGCGCGAGTATGCGATCAAGTGTGTGTCGAAGGCAAACCTTGACGAGAGGGTTCTATCAGCGCTGATGTCCGGGGTATGTGCCTCGTAATCTGTTGTCCTTAATCTCGCTAATGTAGAGCCACCATCTTAGGTCACCATTCATCAGTCTCTCGATCCACACACCAATGTTGTTGCTCTCTATCGATTTCTTGAGACGCCCTCAGATTCATTGATCCTCTTTGTCATGGAGTATGTCCCTGGCGAGAATTTATTCAGTTTCCTTGAACACGCCCGTGATTACGATGGAAGCGACTTCCCTACCTGCGTCGATCCTTCGGCTTCTTTGCTCACTACATTAACTTCCAGTCTTCTCTCTAAGCTACATCCCTCCCAGCTCCTTTCTTATACACGTCTGCGCCTCATATCTTCCATGTTCTCCCAGATGTGTGAGGCCGTCGCATCGTGTCATAACCAGCAGGTCTTCCACCGCAATATCCAGCCCAAAAGCTTCATTGTCACCGACGCTTGGCAGACCACGCCTGATGGGCGCCAGGAGCGTAACTTCATCGTCAAGCTGACTAATTTTGGGTCGTCGACTGCCAGTGATGACAATTCGCTCACAGCAGATTGTGATAACACGCCATACATGAGTTACGGTATGTTACATCTCCTCATGACATGCTAATTGCTTACCTTTTCGTCTTCTAGAATACAGAAATAATATCATCTATAGCCTTCGTGCAGCAGATGTCTGGTCGCTTGGCATTGTGCTGATCAACATGTTCGTTGTCGCTTCCTTACACGGTCCCAATCATGTACTCACGTTTACGCTGCACAGGCTGTACCATTTGAATCCATGGACGGATACCCGCCAAGGCGTCTGTGATTCATTTCTCATATACCGCCAGAATGCAGCGGATTTCTTCCTGCAGCGCTTCACGGGGATGACTAGTGCTGTGGCCGAAATGCTCTCAAATCGAGTGTTCAACGTCTTGGAAGACGCCAATGATGATTCGGCACGCGTTTCGGCTTTTGAATTCGGTGTGTGGGCAAAGGACTTGCCTCGGCTCCTTCAACCCTATCCTTATGATCCTATACCCTCTCAGGACCAGCCGCCCCAAGGTCATGCTTCTGTGTCTCCGTGTTGTCATCATTCGTCGCCGGCCCCGCGTTCGCTGCCTGCTATCAACACACCCTCCACCACCACCATCACGCATTTGTGGTCTCCGCTGTTGGACACTATTTACGAGCATTCTATGGAGCTCGAACTTGCTGTGGATGTTCGCTCTTCACCTCCGCAGGTACAGGAGAATTTGCAGGAGGTCGTAATACCCCTTTCTTCCGCGTCCTCCCGCACACAGACTAATAACGGGCTCGATTTAAATGATGCTATCCACTGGATCATGAGACAAGAGGCTCCGTGGAGGAACATCGAGTACATACCGCAAGCCCTGGCTCAAGAAGTGATGAATAAGCTTCAGTCGGTATGTACAGGCTGTTGACACTACCTCATCCTTCTGATCGTTGCTTAGAACCTTGGCTTGATTTCGTCTGGCGACTCTGAGGATCGACGGAGAGTCATCAAGTGTCTACGTTCCTTGAGTACGCTATACGATATCCTTCCAGCTCAGTTATATCTACCCGCAAGTGATCTTGGCGCGCGCGACAATGTCATGCATGCTGGAGGCGCATTTTCAGTAGGTTCTCTTATATAAATGGCAGTTGAAGCTGACACTTCCCCAGGATATCTGTCGAGCTAGGTACAAGGGAGAATTGGTATGCCTGAAGATCCTCCGAATTCATAGTCAAGGCAAGTTACGAATGGAACGGGTGATGAAAGTGAGTCTCCGATGCACTTGTAACCGGCTAGATGTCAATGTTCGTCCAGGCCTTTTGTCAGGAAGCATTGATTTGGCGCCAAGTCTCGCACCGGAATATTCTAGCTTTCCATGGCGTCAGCATTGAGGTCTTTCCGGGACGCCTTTGTTTCGTCTCGCCGTGGATGGAACATGGTAATATCAATGACTTCTTAGAAAGCCATCCGCATCATGACCGTTGGCAATGTGTACGTCAGTTTTATCGAGTTAGGGAACTATACAGTAATATTGTTCTTCGCGGATAGCTCTGGGATATCGCTGCTGGCATCGAATACCTACACGGTCTTGACCCCTGCGTGATCCACAAAGACATACGCGGAGTGAGTGGGGCCGGCATCCTACATCTTTGAAAGATCGCTGACGCCGCTCTCTTCAGGCGAATATACTTGTAGGGAAGGACTTCCGTTGTTGTCTGGCTGATTTCGGAATAAGCCTCGTCGCCGAGACGCAGCTGCCGGGTACATCGACACGAAACCGAGGAAACATCCGATGGCTTCCTCCGGAGCTGATAAATGAGTCAGAATTTGACCCCACACTTCTGAAGAAAGTCGATATATACTCATTTGGCTGCACTATCGTTGAGGTTAGTACACCGCAAGTCGCCTGTGCAACTTTGACAGAGATTTAGATCTACACGGGCGAGCCGCCGTATTCAGATTTGCGCACCGACGGCGCCGTGGCGAACCGTATTGCTTTGAGGAGGCTCCCTCCGCAGCCACCAACCGACATCCTTCCACCCTATTTGTGGGATGCAGTTGTAGCCCCCTGCATATCGCCATCACCCAAAACTCGACCAACGGCGTGCACAATTCTAGATTCTCTGCACAGTCTGGACACCGTGCGTCGAGGACACTTAGATCTATGACGTGCGCACCGGCGTGCCACATACGAAAGCACCGCTACGGGACGCTCTTCGTTTCCAATCATCTCACTGTCAATTATGTTATTCTTAGTATATACCTCGGATCCTCTAATTACTATTGCGTAGGGTTAATCGTCGATGTCAAGTTATTACCTAGAAGCAGCTCCTTGTGCCGGTTTGAAGCTATAGTACGCTATGAGTCTGCGGCTGACGACTCGGTCATGATTAGGGGCCGACCTGGTGGTAGCTAACCTTACTCAGTTCACTACACCTACTAATCCCGAACGATAATGTCAGTCTTAGACGTTTTTGATCCGGGTAGACCGTGTGGGATAGTACACATTATGCATCCGTGCAAATCTTGTGTGGCGCATGACAGTCTCCGAAAAGCTCAGCCATTCTCATAATTCTATAGGTCTTTGAGCCGAAGATACATCTGTAAGACAAGCACTGTGTCAGACGCACACTCTTGTTTTCCACCTTTCGGCGCTTAATTGAATGAGTTATGAGTTATGAGTTATGAGGAAGGTAATACACCCGACGGCAGAGTTCTTACGGCAACCGGGCCCCGCATACCGCCACGCCGGCTCTGGCAGCCGGCCACTGTAGCGGACAGCGCTTCGTGGCGACAAAACTAGTTGTCGGCTCACGCGTCCCACTCTGACGAATACAACCTGCGCTACCTTCCACGCAGGGTTCCAATTCCCGGCGCTCGACACTCGGCTCGACGTGGCGTGCACTCTGGAGATGCTTGCATGCTTGAGCAGCATTGTCTCAGAATGTCTCACATTCCACCACCAGTAACAATCCCCATTTCTGAGGCGAACAAGCAGACGAGACCCATAACCCGTAACCCGTAACCCATAACTCGTAACAACATAACAACGTAACCGCAGAACAGCATAACAAAGTCATGATGATGGTGGTAGATGTCCGCAATCAAGGATGGATGATGCGTTGTTTTTCTGATAAACTCATCAGGCCTTCCACATGTGCTGATCAGTACCCAGGTTCGCACTGCCTCTGATCTACATAAGAGCCTCATATCCTCATTCATTCTCTCTCTCTCTCTCAACAATCTCAAATTCTTGCCACTACTGTATACTTTCGACCGGATGTTCGCGGGTTGTGATGCGTTATGCAACGAACTTATATGAACTAAGTTCGTTGTCAGGCACGGAGCCCCGACTTACCGCATTTGGACGTCCCGCCGTAGGCGGGAGCGAAATTTTTGCCGTTTTAGGCCATCTGACCCTGAAATTGAGGTCCGTGATGCGTTATGGAAGCGGATAAGTTCGGTTCGAAGGCCCGCGTGACGCGTTATTTGAACATCCGGTCGAAAGTATACAGTAAAGCTGCCACGGATCATCATCCTCGCTCACCTGGCAGTTCATCTGTCACGCCTAATATCTGTCTTTGTGTAATTCACCCATCGCCGCCGCAGTACTGATGAAGATTGAGTACGTCGACGACGTCGTGCCGCCACCACCACCTACTGCTTTCGAAGGATCTCCACCTTTCGCCCGGACTTCCAACTCCGCGAACCTGCAGAATCATATAGTCCCCACTCGGGTGCTACGTTCCGCCACCAGACGGTCAACAGCAGCAAGTGTCACCTCCCAGCCACCGCCTCTTCCCCGTCCCAACAGAATCAGAAGGGTGAAGAAGGAGCCTTTAGCGCCGAGTGGATCTGTGCACCTGAGTCCGGCCGTGCGCAAGAACGTATCAGTGCGCGCGGGATCCACTAATCACGTGTGGAGGAATCAGCTCAGAGAGAAATCAGAGAGTGAGAGAGAAAAAGGGATCTGATTGTGGGGGTGCTAAAGCTAACTACCCAGAGGATCCTTACATAGCTAAATACTGGAATGAAAAGGAGTCCATAATCATATGTGAGTAGGAATGACTAGGAAAAAGGGGAAATGACTGGGAAAAGGGGAAGGAGAAGAATAAGGGCTTCAAGGCACCCGAGACGAGGGTGCGGGGTGGATGTGATCAAAGGAGGGAGGAGGAGCCAGGAACGAGGGGAACTCCTGGGCAATCCCGGACTAAGGGATTGTAACCGATTCGTGCACAGGGAGTGCACGATCGGTACATCTCCCCCGGACCAAAAATTTCGGAACCGCAGGGTCCGAAATCACGCGAACACAGGCACCGAACGCAAGCCGCCGGGAAAATCAGGGGCAGGAACGCCACATAGACCGCGAGGTTGAGCGCGTGAGAGAGCACGATACAAAGGTGGAGCTCGGGGGCGGGGACTGTTTTACCGACGATGGGGCTCCCGAAGACATCCCATTCAGCGCTCCGCGTGGAAAATTGCGCCGAATTCAGCGCCTCTCCACGCAACAGAGATCCATTCAAAGTGCAGAGGGGCGCATGCAGCGGGTGAAGAGTATTTGAAGGCGGAAGGACCGCAGGAAGGACGCCAACAATCACCATGAACAAAAATGCGCCTAACCCCCCGCTTACCGCCAACCTTCTCACCGAACAACAGACGGTGAAGGTCACGATCACGGAGTATCAGCTGCCGGCCCCGTTCGCGACGAACCACTCGGAGACTGAGAAGCGCGGAGCTGTGCGGTTACTCGCCCAGCTCGCCGGGAACGTCCTTGCCGCGATCTCGGCACACCCCAACTATGGCGCCAGTATCGACACGGAGACACGCCTTCTGTACGTCCACGGCGCGTACGAAACTGTCGTAAGGCTTCCTCCTCGCAGTGCCGCCTGGTAAACTGATCCGCGAGTAGACGATCCTCAAGGTGGCGGAAGCCTTCCTGCGCAAGAACGGATACCCCATCTTGCCGCTTCAAGAGCTCCGGACGCTCTTCAAAGCATTCCGTGAGAGTCTGCTCCTCTACCATTGGTCGCCCGAGCTGCACGCGTTGTTTGCTGTTAACCCTCAATTTGGGGAAAACGCACTCCTCATGAGCCGGGAACACGCCGAAGGCCAACCCATTGTTGAAATCCTGGGCTAGATGACCGTACAAGACCAAATTGCTGGTACGCCCCACGAGCAACATCACACTAGCGTCGGGTCTGGGGCGAAGCGCTTTGGGCGTACCATCTTCTCTGTACCCTCCACTCAGGGCAATCCATCGGGACGCGCATTGTACATGCTGCGCGGTAGTAGTGGCGTCAAGTTCCACACTCACGTCACCGATCCTGCGTACACGACGCCTGACGTCGAAGCGTTCGCCGGGAAACTAGCCGTCCAAGTCAACCTGTTCGCTCAAGAGCTCGAACACCCTTCCAATCACGCCATGCGCGACCACGTCATCGAATACTCTACGTGCGGGCCGAAGGCGCACAACGCGAGCGACTTCGGCGCGGCCAATGTCAGAGCTGTCCCTGTTGATGGCCAAGGCCGTACGGAGACTGGACACGGCCAGGGATGCTTCAACTGTCCTGGAGGAGGCTGCACACGGCGCACACCTTCACGTAGGACGGCCACACCCCAGGCGCCTACAAGGCGGGGGACGCCGTTCCCCGTTCGAGCTCGTTCCAGCGCCGAGCGAGAGATTACCACCGCACGTACGCGTCCCACCAGCTTCAGTCGAGGGATGAAAAAGAGAATGGCCCGCAACCAGAAGAAAGAAGAAGTTGCGGGAAAGCCGGAAGTGGAATACTTGGGGACCAAGCAAGCTGACGGCACAGCGCTCCCCGCTGAAGGCAAACGGATCTTCGGTGGACGTTTTGTCCCTCAAACGAGGCCAGGCAATGGACACCTCCAAAATATCGTCAAGGAATTCATCGAAAACGCACGCAAGGACGCCAAGGACGCTGAAGCTCGCGCTCAAGTGGCGCAATCGCTGTTCCTTAGACGCGAAGAGGGCGGGATGTCCACGACTATCCTCGACGATGGCGGTAACGAAGCAGGGCCGAGCTCCAGCGGTCGCTCGCCTTCCTACCACCCAGCATCTCCTGCGTCGAGCCACTCTTCGATGCCCGAGCTTGGAGCAATCTCCGAGTCCGAAGAGGAGTACATGTATCCCGGGTATTGGTCCCACCCAGGCAATCAATACGAGGAGGGAGAGGACTGGCACGAGCAGGGGCGTGTCAACAGGACCCCCACGCCGTACTGAAGAGAATTTGCAGGATGCAGGCAAAAAGAAGCAGAAAAGCGTACGACCCAACATTTTCCACCAAAAGAGACCACACGGTAAGGAACCAGGCCTTTGTTGAAGGCGGTGTACTCGCGACTGTAGATAGAAAAGCGAATGAAAATTGACTTGCTTAAAAACACCGACGCCATTGTGTGTTGAAGAAGACGAGAAGTCAAGCAAGCGAGGATACACGAGAGATTCCCCTTGACGATGCCCAAGAAGCCCAACCAAACACGGGCGAACAACGAGAAGCGAACCAACGGAGGGTAATGCCGCTAAACGAACCACAGAAACGGAAACTTCGCTTCGCGAAGAACTGGTAAGCGCCCACAGACGACGATATGTGAGTCATGTTTTTGACCCTCGTTATTTCTCTTTTACCACCACGATGCCGCCCCTCGCCAGCCAAGACACGGCTGTACCACGCAGACAAGACGAACTCAGCGCCAGCGACTCGTACGATCTCCCAGCACCACCACACGACAACATGAGCGCGCTCGAGACGCACGACTGGCTTGCTACGCTTGGCGCCCGCACTGAAAACCTCAGAGCTAGCCTGCTCGGTACGTGCACCGCGCTCGAAGCCACTGATATGCTAAAACAGCGCCACACAGAGTCTCACCCTGCTCTCCGCCTCACGCTGCAGGAGGTAAGCGAACACGGACTATGAGACGCCGTTGACGTTGCTGCAGCGCCATGGCCACACTGCGAACGCGCTGGACGAAGACTCGACAACTGTCAAAGAGGAACGGCTCCCAGTAAAAAGCAAGAAACACGACAACGAACACGGCGTCAAGGCTGAAGAAGACAGCGGGGAGGAGTGGGGCGAAAGTACGGACGAGGACGACTATCCGAACCCTGCTGTCCACCCAGACGCGCGCCACTACCGCGCGAACGATCCAAATGGTATGTCAACACCCTCTGCACTAGGGACAACTAGTTATCCCCCCTAACTAGTGGGGGTACTAACTAGTTGTTGGCTCTCGGCGAGAGGTTGAAACAACTAGTTGTTACCTGCCCCAGGTCCGGCCTGGCAGCTAGCTGGCACTGCCTAGCAGGCCCTGGCATCTCCTGGCATCCCGGCATCATGTGGGTGGGTAGGATACAGTCACATGACCAAAAAAGCGAAGGGTCTAGGGCCCTGCTCAAATAGGTGGGGTAGGGATCATCAGGAACCATAGATTAGATATTGATGGGATGTGAGGGATGTTCCTAGGACTGATGGATTGATGGATGGGTCCTGGGGTGGGTGGGGGATGCCCTTTGTGGCGCATTTTTGATTAGATCAGCACTGGGCTGGATAGGGTAGGCAATAATGAATGCTGCTGTAGGGGATGGCTGTTGGGGTGAGGAAAACCTTTTTTATAGTTTTTTGGGCTGGGAATCCAATGGTATAAACCATTTTGCGATAGCTTCAAAACTGGAGGAGATATTAGGGGTGCAAAAATGCGCCACACTTCTAGTAGGCCTTGTACATAGCCTATAGCCTAGAGCCTTTGATACCTTTTAGAGGTACTATAGAACGATATCTGATATCATTTTCAGGTCATTTCATCAAAGGGCTCAAGAGATATATCAGGATGACTGCTCCAGGGCCACCAGGGATATAGCATAGGATCCTGCCACTCTGAGGACCTGATACTTTGCTACATCGTTTATAGTAGTACAAACCCTCTATGTATGATATAGAAAGTGTCCCCAACCCAGTAGTCCATGTATAGATAGGTCCTCAGTGCTGTTTTAAGCATTTTCGCATTTTTGGTTATTTAATATAGGGATACCTCTCTAAATTGTACTGGGCTACCTTTAGATATTCATTTACAACCTTTTTACAAAAGGAACCATGTCATTTGGTGCAGTGACCAGTGTTCTAGAGGTCAGTCTTCCTCCTCACCGGAGTTTTGATCAAAATTCCCACGCTCCAGAGGGAGGATCGTCCACTCAATTTAACGTGTCTCACACATGCTACTACCTTCATTCCTTCTGTAGGACGTGTATATATGTTATCTGTATGATCTCTAGGTCTCAAACCAGTAATTTAATGAAGTAATTAGGTCAGGAACTCGTCCTAAGCCCTGTACATAGGTTGGGCTACCTTCAGATAGTAATATTTCATGTTCTACTTCAAAGGGCATCCTAAAAAGTGTTCAGTTATGAATATATATCATATTGAATGAACTAAGAGGCATCTCTTATATGCTACACATGAGAGGTAAGAAAGTGACAATGCGCAGTACTGTAGCGTTTCAACCGTAACTTCACAGCCTGTGACCCGTTATGGTCTGAAGTTACAGCGAACAGCTTCACAGACCCTTAAATTGCCTTATTTGGACAGTCCCGCCTATGGCGGGACCTGAAATTTCCTTATTTGGAGGCTCCTGCCTGGCCAAAGTGGTCCGTGACCCGTTATGGTGTATATATAGCTTCACTTCAAAGACCTCCGTGACCCATTATGTGAATTTGCGGTCGAAACGCTACAGTAGACTCACTCTTGCATAACTGCTTTCAAAGCCTGAACAGGTTATAGGACATAACTATTATCTGGCTGACTGATGTAATACCTCTAATATCACTCTAATAATAAGGTCCAACTCGCATTTCATGTCTCTTATCAATACTCATAGAGTATTGTTCAATTTATAGTAGGGCAAGTAGGTCTGCAGATCTAAGGACGACTTCTTGACCTGATTACTTAGGGTTTGAAAGTCCAGTTAAGTCAGGTTAAGTGACCTTAATCTGACTTAACCGGTGACCGGACCGGTTAGGCAAATTCAGCATTTGGGCTTGACCCATAACCGTGACCGGTCAACTAACCTGACCGGTCAAGTTACGCCCGGTTAGGTCGGTTTTGACCGGTTAGAACCGTAACCGGGTGAAGACCGGTCTTGGTCGGTCAGAACTGATGCCGGAGTCAAACAAAATGGCAAAAGCGAAGGGTTGAACACAAGGCTCCCGACTTCCAAGTCTGAATCATGCTCACGCTTAATCCGCTGCACTATTAGGATACACTTTGGGCAGATTTTTTGGTCTGAGAGCAGTACACGGCAGGCTGCCTACTTGCTTTCCCCGAACAAGGTCAATCCTCTACTTAACTAATGTTGTGTTGTTCTCACTGTAGATCAAGCCATGTTCCATAGTAGCTTCTCTTAAAATCACCAGTAGCATTCTACTTATATTCTTGAAGAAATAAATGACTCATCTTCCAACAACTTGTCAGTACTTTCGTGTTCACTGTGAACACAGGCCACAGTCAATAGAACACAATCCTATCCCTACCTAAAAAATAGGTAAAATTCAAAGATGCGAAAAACCATTTCTAGAACACATCCCGACGCATCCGAGTGCGCGCGCGACCTTCGTTGTGGCTTTGGAGCCATCCCGAGGTCGTTTCCGTCGTCCGGACCGCTCATCCGAGTGGTGATCGATGGTCAGATCTTGACCTCTAACCACCACCATCTCGCGACACCTGGTCTCCGACGACCCGACCTTGGGACGCGGGCCTTCCAGGCGTCCTTCTCCTCTCATCCACCTTGTTTCTGCGCTTTTTTCGTTGATATGCGGGCTTGAAGAGCCCCGGCGGCCCCGCAGGATGCGTAAGCCCTCCAACGAGGCCGCAAATCTTTCACAACGACAACGGGGACCCGACACGGGCCAGAGGACTCAAGAGCTTGACTCTCGAACTAGACGCCGCGCTGTCTGTTGCAGGCGGCGTCCTCAAGGTGCGTGTTCTTAGTCTCTCTATCCGGCTTAGAACTCACTTGGACTGTTGCGACATAAGAACAGCAACGGCGGTGAAGCACCGCAGCCACCACGACCACGACAAACCTATGACGGCGACTACGACACCCTCGAAGTCACGACTGCGACGAAAAGCACTACGACCACGACGACAGCCTACCCACTCTGAATGCACAATCATTACGACCACCACGACCCCATCACCATGACGACGGCGACGACCACAGCAGCACCTCGGCGACGACAGCGGGATTTTCCCGTGAGGAGGACGACTACTGCATCACCACAACGACAATGCCGGGACCTCTACGACGACGACTGCCCCACCACGACAATAAAATTGTTAACACACGCGACGCCGGCCACGACCCCGACACGAACGCCTATCCACCCACTGCAAGAACTGCCCGATGTCACCACGGCAACGACTAAGACACCACGAAGATCTAGATCTGGGGAATCTGACTCTGCGCTGTCTGCTGACAGACGCCGTCGTCAAGGTGTGTCTTATTTTCTTTCTTTTATCAAAAGACTCATTTGCAGGAGGACCACGATATAACGTGAGGCCGTCACCATGCCACCGCTTCTACCAATGATGTCCCCGCGACGAACACCGATCTCACCCGACCAGGACACGACACGGCCACGACGATGACAGCGCCGTGGTACTAACAACGACATCAGCATCCCGGGACACGGCCGAATCCTTGCTCCCTCTATCATCCTCCACTATCTTGCCGCTGATGCAGCATTGTAGACAATGCTGCATCGTCGGGAGACGTCGGGGACTATCGTGCACGGCGACATGCTGCCTGTGCTACTTAGCATAGGCATGCTCGTCTGGCACGAATAAATCTCACCGGTCATGACCGGTCGTGGCCGGTTACCTGCGGTTAAACAAAAATCTTGCTTCGAGCTTGACCGTTGACCGTGACCGGTCAAAGTATGTGACCGGTCAAGTGTCTTCGGTCAATTTTTCGGTCAGGTCAGGTCAAGTTAAGCCGCTTGACCGGTCAAGTGTGACCTGACTTTCAAACCCTATGATTACTTCATTAAATTACTGGTCTGAGACCTGGAGATCATGCATATAACATATATACACGTCCTATAGAAGAAATGAAGGCAGTAGCATATATGAGACACGTTAAATTGAGTGGACGATCCTCCCTCTGGAGCGTGGGCATTTTGATCAAAACTCCGATGAGGAGGAAGACTGACCTCTAGAACACTGGTCCCTTCATCAAATGACATGGTTCCTTTTGCAAAAAGGTCAAGAATAAATATATGAAGGTAGCCCAGTACAATTTAGAGAGGTATCCCTATGTTAAATAACCAAAAATGCGAAAATGCTTAAAATAGCACTGGGGACCTATCTATACATGGACTACTGGGTTGGGGATACTCTCTATATCATAAATAGAGGGTTAGTACTACTATAAACGATGTAGCAAAGTATCAGGTACCCAGAGTGGCAGGATCCTATGCTATATCCCTGGTGGCCCTGGAGCAGTCATCCTGATATATCTCTTGAGCCCTTTCATGAAATCACCTGAAAATGATATCAGATATCGTTCTATAGTACCTCTAAAAGGTATCAAAGTCTCAAGGCTATAGGCTATGTACAAGGCCTACTAGAAGTGTAGCACATTTTTGCACCCCTAATATCTCCTCCAGTTTTGAAGCTATCGCAAAATGGTTTATACCATTGGATTCCCAGCCCAAAAAACTATAAAAAAAGTTTTCCTCACCCCAACAGCCATCCCCTACAGCAGCATTCATTATTGCCTACCCTATCCAGCCCAGTGCTGATCTAATCAAAAATGCGCCACAAAGGGCATCCCCCACCACCCCAGGACCCATCCATCAATCCATCATCCTAGGAACATCCCTCACATCCCATCAATATCTAATCTATGGTTCCTGATGATCCCTACCCCACCTATTTGAGCAGGGCCCTAGACCCTTCGCTTTTTTGGTCATGTGACTGTATCCTACCCACCCACATGATGCCGGGATGCCAGGAGATGCCAGGGCCTGCCAGGCAGTGCCAGCTAGCTGCCAGGCCGGACCTGGGGCAGGTAACAACTAGTTGTTTCAACCTCTCGCTGAGAGCCAATAACTAGTTAGTACCCCACTAGTTAGGGGGGATAACTAGTTGTCTCTAGTGCATAGGGTGACGTCAAACATTCACTCACGAGAACTGCGAGGTGACGCGAACCCAGTTTGGCACCGCAACGAAATATCGCACTACACTCGAGCGTGGAATCTCGAAGGCGATTTACTCGAGACGCTGGAATGAATTGGTGGCTACGTGCGCCGACGTCTGGGGATTCGAACGTCAAGCCGGCAACCTCGTTGTGCGTATTCTTGTTTTCCTTTTCTCAACACCGCTAAAACCCACAGTAAGGACACACCGAGCTTGTGCGATAACTGCAACTCCGACCTTGTCGTCGCCCACAAGGTCAACGGTAAACCCCACCCCTGCCAAGAAACCCGACACCCCGAAGGACAGCGACCACTGCTGGTTCAAGCGCGGGATGAAGGATGCAACTTGTTTTCGCTGCCGAATCCTTGGGAAGCCCAGCTCACTCAAAAGCAAGGGATGGAGCCGAAGCAAGTGGCACGTTCGCCCGTTCGTTCACGGAGGCGAAGGAGACGGCGGGGAGTAGACGGAGGTGGTATGTAGGGAAGGCAAAAACTCAAGGAACTGAATAGCTGGTAGGCGAAACCGAGGGGAAGAAACTCCCATCTTGAAATGTATAACGGAATAAATCGATCTTTGCTTTGTTTTTGTATTTCTGAGACTTGTAATTTTCCCTTGTTTTCTGAAGACAAACCCGTGTGGTGCAAACCAGGCCACCACATCGAAAGACGCGTGAGACAGTCGTGAAGGTACACTGGCCATAGCAGGCCCGTGTCGTGCTGGTCTTAGTGACCAGAAATCATCGATATTCGTAAGGGCCCCGTGAATGTTGAATGATTATCGCAGAAAGTCATGAGTGGCGTTAAGAATAAAGACGAGAAGAATCCAGACATGATCAGCAGTGCCGAGCTGATCAGGCTCGGCCGCGCGCGATGGGGATCCAGTCATCCACCCAAGAAGATAGAGGAGGAGCAGGTCCAGTCACCTGTCCTCAGAAACGAGGAACGCCAATGGGTCCAGTCACCCAAAGGCCAGAAGATAGCGAGAGAAGAGACGAGCGATATTTCGAAACCAAGAATTGTTTTCACATTTTCCGAAAGCCAACAAAACACAAGGACTACTCTACACCACCGTCTTCAGAAGCCTCCAACTCGTCCACTCGTTCTTGAGCCAGATCAGCCAGGAAACCGGGAGGAAGAGGGACAGCAGCGCGAGCGAGATAAGGCATGACGCGACAGCGCCGAGACCGGATAATTCAAAGCGGCGCCGTTGAGTTCACAAAGGTGGTATGCTCCACCACGATTGCGGAATAGGACTACGAGAGGTCCAAAGTAACGCGCCTTAGCCTTATCTGGGAGGGTTTTTCGTGCCCGTGTGTTCTCCATTAACACGAGCGACCCTCTTTTGAAATTGAAATCACGAATACGCTGAGCATTTAGATCCGCCCAACGCTGAGCTGCCGCCACACGGGACGCGTAGACATCGGACGACAACTTATCCAACTCTTCCTGTCGGCTGAGCAACTCCAATGCCCGTTGAACGATGAGCTCGTCATGAGTGAGTAGACGAGACGGAGGAGTTGTGAGCCATGTTGCTTGGATGAAATCCAGAGGAAGAAGAGGTTCTTGCCCAGTGACGGCCCGATATGGGCTCATCCCCAGAGCTTTTAAGACAGTGACTCGCTCCGCCCAAATCATAGCATGGGCGTAACGGTACCAAGTCTTTTCATTGCCTCTGCAAAGCTTGAGAAGGCCTTCCCGAACATCGTAATGCCGGTTCTCGATCACGCCGTTCGCTTGCGAGTTGTAGCCCGAAATGCGGATATGCTTCACACCATGCTGCTTCTCGAGGACTGCCATTGCCGAGAGGAAAGCTGCCCCGTTATCAGTGACGATTTCGCGCAGAGATCCCCAACGACAGATTAATTCCTCATAGACGAAAGAAGCGATTGCGTTCGCATTTTCGTGGCGCAGAAGACGGAACTCGGGATACGCGGTGAGGGAGTCCCGGGCATGAATGATGAACTTGAAGCCGCCTGCACGAGGCATGAAGAATGTGTCTATATAGACCTTTGAGAAGAGGGTAGACGGCTGAGCGACTACCGGAGGAATATGCCATTTGAAAGTCCGTCTGAGCTGACAGTCATGACAAGTCTGAAGGAACCATTTAATGTCCTCCATCAAGCCAGGCCACCAATAACGGAGAAGAATGTTGAATCGAACAGAAAAAGCACCCTTGTGTCCAAGGCCATCATGCGCTGCTTTGAGAACTGCGATCCGGGTGGCAGGCTCGACATATGTCTTGATGCTGGCCGTTAACTGCTCTGCGCCAAAGCAAACCATCCTTGACAAAGAAGCGAGAGGCATAGTCAATAAGGCTCTCACGCTCCCGAGGCGTCATAGACTCCGGGAATGACAGGTTGTCCAAGAATGCACGGACTTGCGTAATACGCGCGTCCATCTGGATGATTTTGTCGGAACGTGGCAGAACGTGAGCATGTGATGCATCCGCATTAGGGTTCCGAGGGTCGTACGAATACCTCGGCATCGATGCCACAGCTGTGTTCATCACGGCAACTCGCGACGACCGGTACCGGGATGCATCCGACGCGTTCACGATTGACATGAATGCATATCGACGGTCAAGCCATTCTCCATCCTCAGGGTCGTCTGGCGTGTCCTCAGGGAATGGGCGACGACGAGAGAGACCATCCACGCCATGCTTGACACCTGGAACGTGAACCAGGGTAAAGGTGAACAGAAGAATACCCGCAACCCAACGATTTATGGTGGCACTCGGGTTAATGTCAGGATTGTTGAGCATGCCCTTGATTGCCGTAGCATCGACCTCGACGACTAAGTTCTGTGCGCCGACGATGTAGAGCTGCATCGACTTCATCGCGCGGTACAAACCATACAGCTCCAGCTTAGGTTGACTGTAGTTTGACTCTCGCGCGGACAAAGGGATGGACCCGAACCGGTTGGGATATCGCAAGGAAGCATCCTCGGCATCCTCCTGGAACAGCCCGAAGCCCACTGCGATTATGCTTGTGTCCACACAAAGGATGATGGAAGACCAGATGTGTATTCAAGAGGACGCAGTGCCGGAGACGCCATGATCGCATCTTTCAGCATCTTCTGAGCAATCTTCTGCTGCACTTCCCAAACAAACGGCACGTCTTTGCGTGTCAAGTCAACCAGAGGCTTTGCAATCGCCGCAAAGTTCCAAATGAAGTTCCGCATCAGGCCAGCGGTACCCAGGAATGCGCGAACATCCGTCAGATCTGCGCAATCACCCCACGTCCGTATCTTGTCAACTTTAGAGTCTTCCGGAACGCGACCATCGTACGTGCACTTGTGACCAACGATCACAGCCTCGGCACGCAAAGGTATGCTTTCTTGCCTGACCAGGTACAGCCAATGTACTTCATGCGCTGCACGATTCGGTTCAAGGCGTGAAAGTGCTCCCAGACGAAACGCCGGATTCCTGGATTGGCTGGGTGGGTCTCGTATCCACCGTCAGCTGTCTCATAACGGGACGCGGGCCTCGGATCCCAGCATCATCCATGAAGGGATAGTGAACTCAGGAATCTCGTCTCGTAACGTATACGTTACATCCCCATGCAAGATAGGCACGGAATTCGTCCAACCCATTGGAAGTTTTGTCAGCCGAAATGTGCCGAGCGGAGTTTGAAATGTCGTGAAGTCCCGGGAGAGAATTGCCAGGCCACGCTGATCGAATGCCACGAACAAGTCGAACACACCATAGCAAGCGCGACCTGCAAACGACTCTGCCAGCGACTCAACGAAGGGAAGCATACCACTATCCCGAATCGTGACCTTATTGAGAGGTTGAAGGTCGTGTACAATGCGAAGAGACTTGCCATCCTTCTTCAAGACCGTAAACCAACGCGAGCGATAGGAAGAGTTTGAGGGCTCGTAAGCACCAGATGAAATCTTGTCTCTGACAATGCCAATGATCTCCTGATAGATGCCAGGTGGAATAGGAATGTTCTTATGGATCCAAGGAGTATGTGCAGCGACAGCCATCTCGACCGGCGGAAAGAAATCCTCTCGGAAACGTCCTTTCTCGCTTTCATCCCAGGCGAAACCTCCTTCCTGCAGCATCATGAAGTGATGCATAAGCTTACGTTCTTCAGGCCATAGGAAGTCACCGGGGTGCAGAGAATCAATGACGTCTCTTCGTTCTGCGGTGTAGCGACCCGTAGGTGTGAACTCTGCGGGAAACGGAGAAAGCGTAGGCATGTTTGCCAAAGGATCGCCCTTGATATCCCGGACGACACGGAAGTGTTCAGGGAGCGTGGTACTGATAGGCTTGACCCTGTTTGCGACCTTTTTATACTTCTTTGCTGCAAACACTCCTACAGGAGCATGTGATGTAGGATTCGGATCCGGTTCCAAGACGTCGAGCATGTTGACCGTGTGGAGAGGGTTTCTCTCGACAATAGTAACAAAGGCAGGTTCGAAGGGCGCAACTGATGGAGGAACATGCAGCCGAGTCGAACTACCGAGGGGAATCCTTGTGTCATGAAGGTCTGCAGCACCGTACGTAGCCGCTGCCAAGACAAAGGAGCGTGTAGTGAAAGAGGTCTCTGCTTCCGACTTCACAGAGTCATTGACGAGAGGCTCAGTGAGACCGGACACAGAGATGGTGAAATTAGGTGTAGAAGTGGAATCCTTAAAGACGTTTTGATCGTCTAAAGGTTTTCCGAATTGAGGCGTCCTATTCGAGTTATCCGAGTTGTGTGTTACCGTAATGACCAAGGCGACTTCTTCATTCCGTTTAAAATCCATTGACTCAATTTAGTCCTTTCGGAAGGAAGATTGACCGGCGTCCGAGTCGAATAGATCCACAGTGAGAGCGAAACGAGGGTTACCACGTGTATGGGTAGGGACCGTCACGACCTGACCAGAATTTGGGTCATGAATGGTAAGCGCTTGACTCCCATCCATGTAATTCTGGGTGATCGTCTCTCCAAGAACGCTAAAGGGACGACCTAACAAGATGTCGTATGCGACCCCGTCGATAACGTGGACTTGCAGGAACATAGTCAAGTCGCCAATCGTAAACGGGACATTACGGCACATGCCAAGTGACTCATCAACACCTTTGTTTGCAGACTGGACGGAGATTTTAATCTCCCTGTCCATGGGGAGGTTCGTGGCTCGCCACACGTGACTTGACATAGCCACGATTAGAGCATGCCACGAGTCTAAACCCGGGTCTGGCGGGTCGAGTTTGCGCGAGTTTGCATATCTGAAGTCCGGACTTGCGACTTACCTCAAACTCGCGAGTCGCGGGTCTAAAACTCGCGAGTTTGCGAGTTTTTGACGAGTTTTGAGCTATAAACCACTCATATCCCCTTCAACTGAGGTCAAACTAGTGCAAACATCATCTCTACAGCCTATTGCAACTCTGTTGGATCATATTCATATGTATAACACAGTTTATATGCATAATATTATATCTTAACTGACTACCGGAACCTGCGCAAGTACTTGCAGAATCCTCAAACCTCAAACCTGCGACTTGCGCGAACCCGGGTCGCGAGTCGCGAGTCGCAGGTTACCTGCGAGTTACCTGCACTGGCTGAAACTCGTGGCATGCTCTAGCCACGATCTGGGCTCCTTCATCAAGGATGGCCTCGGCCTCAAATCGGTGATTGATCGTCGGAATTATAGCCTTCAAAGCTTGAGTCTGTGCTCCCACGACGACGCCGGTGTTCGACAACGAGGTGTAAAACGCCTCGATCCGCTCCTCTTTCGTCCGGCCAGATGCATCGCGTTCGACCATTTCAGTGAAACGAACCTCGGCTGTATTCGCGACACCAGGCTCTGGGACACGCCTTGCTGACACGACAGCCTTGACGCGCCTCCTCAAGTCTGGGGCAATCGCAAGAAGATCCCGGTTCGAGATTGTAGTCATGCCTTCCATTACGGACTTGAACGCACGGTCCGCGGCGTCCTTCTCTTCAGGCGAGAGAGGCGTCTGAGTTCTATACTGCCGGTTGTCCTGCCGCAAAGGGTTTCGGCTCTTGAATGTGGGCACCGGTGGTACCAGGTCCGGCTCAACCACAGCACGCGCGGGCTCTTGTACGGCCTGCTTCGGAGACGACCTCAACGCAGCAGCAATCGTCGCGTCTTCATCCGAATCGTCACCCGCATCGAAGACGTCCTCGATATGCGCGAACGGGTCTTCAACGTGCGCCTCGGAGACAATCTCTGGAGCCTTTGGAGGTACTGGAGACTTGGGCGGAGGATCGGGAGACGTGGGAGTAGGACCTGCAGCTGCTTCTTGCTCTACCGGGACGTCGTTCGCCGGCTGTCTTGTACGCAGGTTGTAACCATGCGAGGCATTGCGCTGAGCTCTCCCGGCGATGACATGCTTCCCAGGTGGCATCGGAGGACCAAGACGACCGCCCGTGGCGTTATACGCTGCGGCGATATTCGCATCCCAGTAACTGTTCGCCTGCTGCTCTGCTATGACGCTCTCAAACGCCGTTGCAGGAACGATGGAGGCAGACAGAGGAATACGCGAATAGTCTTTTCGCGACGGGATCGTCTCCAACAAAAACGTCTGTCCGCTAGGAAGTCGAGCATCTGGATTCTCTCGGTTCCACTGCAAGACACGGTCATGAAGCGTGCCAGGACCTCTGGGCCAAGTATGGGAGCCATTTCGTAACATGCTCCGACCATTAGAGTCCACGGCCAGAGTGCCGTTCGCCATATCTTCCTGATGAACGCGACATGCCCTCCAGGTCTGGCAAGTCCCGCCACAGTAACATTCTCTAGGCCTTCGCGGAGGACGTAGAGGCATGACGGGTTGCTGAGATGGCTGAATTGGCTGCTGCACGAAGGCTTGCCTCTGCTGCTGCTGCGGCATCTGCTGAGGCGGCGCGTATTGCATCGGTGCGGCATACCTCTGTTGAACCGCATTATTCATCATCGGTTGAGCAGCGAGTCCCGCAGTCGTGAACGCAGTGACGACTGCTGACGCAAACACGCTAGGGTCTAAACCCTCAATTTTTACCGTCGAAGCCTTATCCTTGTTGGCGGCCGACGTGGTGTACGTAGAAGTACCGGACAGGCAAAATTCCGCTTCTTTGACAATATCCGCCAGGTCGTGTGGCCTTAAGAGACTGTGATCTGGGTGACGAATTTCCAAACGACGACCGACAATCTCGCGAAGATTCGCACCCAAACCCTTGACGTAGAGCCTGGACAGCTCTGAAGCAGAAACGACTTTCTCTTCCTCAAGAAGGGTGCCGATCTTCTTGAAAGACCGCGTATATTCGCCAAGAGCAGCGAGATCCCTGGGCGCCTTATGCGACTGATCCGCAACCAGGTTTTCCAAGTCCGTAAGTTCATAACGACCTTTTGTCTGCGAGCCTGGGTAAATTGCCATTACAGCATCCTTAAAAGCTGTCCACTTCAGTGGAGATGCCTTCGATTGCGGCAACGTTTTCCACGCCTCTCGATCATCTGCTGAGAGATAATGGAGCGCAGCCTCAACGAAGTCTTTCTCGTCATTTTTGCCACAGTCTTGACAGACGCGGACTACATCTTCGAGGTAATCCTCCAAATCCTTTGGATTACCGGAAAAGGAAGGTGCGGACTTATCAGTCCGGGATGGCATTGTCTTTGACATAGTTGCAACTGGAGGCTGCGAAGAAGCCTGAGACTGCTGTTGTAATGGTGGGTTCGCTACTGGAGGAAGTACCGGGGGCTGGGCCAACGTCTGTGAAGATGTCGATGGGACTGGTGCCGAAGACGGCGGTTCAAAATATGACCGAGCTGAAGTTTTGATAGTACTATCTGGCCTAACGCAAGGCTTGATATCTCAGCTGCAATATCCTGTATTCCCGAAGGCGGTGATGGGGACAAGGGTGAAAAGGGAGATTGAGAGTGTTCCTCAACTTCCGGGGAAGGTGACACAAAAGGAGTGGTTGGTCCGCTCGGGCCCAAAGGACTCGATGGAGACTGAGGTCGGGATGGAACGTGAACAAGGCCCGAAGAGGCACTTGTCGAAGGATTGGTTGATGAAGAACTTGTGGAAGGTCCGCCGGTACGGGGAACCGCTACGAAACGCCCTGACTTGGGGTCTCTAGATGGCTGTTTTGGTGCTCGTTTACCCGAAATGGTGGGCAAACGCGACGAACACGGTGAGAAATGGATCCCTCGCGGTGGGCTCCACTTGTGCACTCGAGTCCGGCCGTGCGCAAGAACGTATCAGTGCGCGCGGGATCCACTAATCACGTGTGGAGGAATCAGCTCAGAGAGAAATCAGAGAGTGAGAGAGAAAAAGGGATCTGATTGTGGGGGTCTAAAACTAGCTACAAACAAGCCTTGCTGTAGACTAAATACTAGAATGAAAAGGAGAGTCTCCTGATGGATGAAATCAGGTGGAAATATGGGGGAAGGAATGAAAAGGAAAAGGAGACGAAAAGGGGAACTAAGGCACCCGAGACGAGGGTGCAAGAAGGAAATGATCAAAGGCAATGATCAGAGGGGAGGAAGGGAGAGGGGAACCCAGGAACGAGGGGAACTCCTGGGCAATCCCGGAGAGAGGGATTGTAACCGATTCGTGCACAGGGAGTGCACGATCGGTACAGTTACGCTTCAAACTGTTTTTGCGCCGGCGAAACCAGTTTATTAAGTAGTACTAAACAAAAAGGTAAGCTACTGTTTGTAGTAATGACCTACTGCGCTAATGAGTAAACCGAACAGATGTAAAGTACAGTAGGTAGGTAAATAGAAGGCATGATCTGTAAGCTGACACGAGATGTAAGAGAAGCGGGGCGAAATCGGGGTGTAGAATGGGGCGGTGTAGCGGGAGTACAATCTAGTTTAGAGTAGTCGAAGAGCGATGGCGACGATGACGAGGAATCGCCTAAGAGTAGTGGTCACCGCGAAGATAGAAAGACGACCCGTCCGCCAGGGGGAGAAGCGCCGCCCGCGATGCGCGCAATAAAGCCCGACTCCGCTCCAGGCGTCGTACACGCTGTCTCCTCCTCCACCCAGGCCAGCTCCCGGCAACGATCCCCACCACGCCTCACGATGATCCTCCTCAGCCACCAAGCCGCCATCCCACCAACCGTCTCCTCCTCAACTCACCTCACCACGCCAGAGGACGACTCTCCTCAAGCATCCTCAACCATCTTCTCGCCGTGCCGCCCTCCTCACGACTACTCTCTTCGCCTTGCTCCTTGACGCGTCCTGGGCCCGAGTAAGATGCCTGCAGCTAAAATTAGCGCAGAGCTGGAGCGAGTGAGCGTATGGGCACTAGTCCGAGTGCGTGTATGCGGGATGAAGACGACATAGGAAGCTGGGCAGACGCTGCTGCGCGGCGTGTCTGCGGGGAATGGAGGGTAGTCTTGGGGTTGGTGTCGTCATCGATGAGGTCGGGATCGTGGTCGTTATGGATGGTACGCACGAGGGGTGCAAGAGTGGAGGGCACAGGCGTGCCTTTCGGGGAGGAGAAGGAAGACATGGACCACAGCGTCTGCCCAGAAGTTCGGTTCATCGCGTGGAATTTTTAATCGACGGAGGCGACCAGGACGATGTCGAGGAGCTCGACGTCGCTCTCTGGCATGTCCTGCGCCTGATTTATTGCGGGGGGAGTCCCGTAGGCATTGTACTGGCTGGGACGGGCCAGGTCCTGTCTACGAGCAGTGATGATTTCCGCAAAGGCGACAGCAAAGGGCAGTAGACAGATAGCGAGGTAGATTGTGGGCACCATTGCCAGTCATCCTGCGGCAGATGGCCTGTGCAGAATGCTCGTCGTCGTCGTCGTCGCCGGCGATGGTAAGGTGGTGGTTAATGATCAAGTTGCTGCTGTGCTCGGCCTTTCCATTTCGGGACGCCCTGAAAAATCTTTCTATTTTAGGAGTGCTACTCCGAGTCCTCCAGGTTCGCGGTCAGGTTGCAACCTAACATTGGAATTCTATGCTCCTACAGTACACTTTGAAGGAATAATTAGGCGAGACAAGGTCCATATACGTGCATGCTTGTGAGTACGGGGGGCCAAGGCACCAAACATAGCCTCCGAGTTCCATTTTCATTTTCTCATCATGCAACCGTGCGACTACATCAAGATCAGACGATCAGTCAGGCGTGTAGCCCTCGGAGCAGATGCCAGAAACCTCGCATCACAAAGCTATATCGTCGGAGGGAAATGACCAACGGAACTTGTGGCTTGTATATACGCCCACTGTGGGAGACTAGGACATGGCCAGGTGGCAGCTCATCCACGGGACAGAAAAAGTCGCAGAAATACCGCACATCTATTCCGATTCCCGGCATCACCCAACTTTTTTTCTAGCCTTCATTCACCCCGTTCCGAGTGACGGATAGATCGATAGTTAACGGCAGTGCGGGGTTAGTTTGCGTAACACGAGAGTCGCACTCAAATGTCGCCAAGTGGATGAGGGAGTCGCACAGGTGGGACAAGAGACGTAGCCAAGGTCGCAGTTTGGAGTAAACTGTAATATTCCTGAATGCACTCACAGAAGCCAGAAACGTGCTGCATCGTGGAGATCTAGACCAAGGAATCTCAGAAAAGAAGGGCAGAAAGAGGCACTTTACTCACCTAAAAGAACTGAACGAAGTAATACGGGATTGGAAGTCGCTTGTCTGTTGTTCTCGGAAACCAGCGCAGAATGGAGGTTACACTGATACCCATTGAATCACTCGCACCCTGTCAAGTCTGGTCAAAGCCGGAACACTCCTCGAGTAAGGCTCATGCTAAGCGTTGTGAAAGGCGAACGCGAACTAGTACCAGCACACGCCACACACGGATCGCGTCTTGCCTGCCGTCTAGCACCGGAGAAGCCGAGGCGCCTGTCATCACACCAATAAACGATTTGAATGCCTCGAAGACATGTCATTCTTCCATACAGCATGCGCAGTCAGTCAAGTAGAGTGGTCATCGATGAAGTTCTCACAACCGCCTTCTTATTGAACACGAAACCGAAAATGTCTCTGTGTCCTTTCTTGTAGATCCGAGTCACTGAGCTGTGGTTCTTGCCCTTCATGAATCGCGCGCTTCTCTACAACGGAGACTGCAAACCACCATGATGATGACAGTGGCAGAGAGCTCAGGAAAAAGGTAGACAGTAGCTGAAGGACGTACGTTTACAGATGAACCCCGTCCACCCTTCAGGACGCACGTAACGTAGGCATGCACGCGCATTCAGTAGATCGTCAGGAGAGAACACTGTCGCAGCCGCGAAGGTGTCCTTGCGCCACAGCTTCACTGGCAATTTACAAAACCGGGCCACAAAGCAAGATCTAGAAAACATCACATCAATAAAGATAGACACACAGAGATTCTCTCATGAAGCATGCGCAGTTCAGTCAAGTAAAAGTAGAAGGGCATGATCACCAATCTTCTCATGGTCCGCTTTGTTACTGACCGTGGCGCCACGCCTGGCACTTCGACCCAGCTGCATCCTAGATTTCCTCCGGCAAGCGCTTTTTCTTTCCCTTCATGAACAGTCGTTTACCCAGACATATTCGGGTCATAGCCGTGGACGTTTCCGTATGCACATCCTGCCGTCGAACACGTCTTGCCTAGGTAATAGACTCGAACCGGAGAAGCCGAGCCGCCTGTAGAGACATGCCATTCTTCCATAGAGTATGCGCAGCCCGCGATTGAGAGTAGAGAGCACCAATCACCGAATGATCTCACGGACAGCCTTGTCAGTACTAGCCTACACAGCCCACCGATTAATAGGAAAGAGAGAAGAAAGCGCCAATCACCGAATCATCTCACGGACAGCCTTGTCAGTACTAGCCCTACATCATCAGGCGTTACACTCTTGCCTCCGGAGCGATGTGGCTGTCTCGAGGTCTTGCACAATAGCATCGTCCCCAAACAATCGTGATGATCTTACAAAACGAGGCAACAAAGCGAAATCTAGTAAGTCTCGATAAAGTCAGAATCCAAAAATGTTCGTAGCTCCTCCTCAACTGAAGACAGGGCTGCTCCGGCATTAGCACATTACACCTCGCGCACTGTTATCCCTGTCAAGAACCTGTCAATCGTCTTGAAATATCCTGGCTGGGCGCCAGTATCCGCTTCACAAGCATCATCAGTACAATACATCTCTAGCAGCAACACACTTACCGTGACCACCATTCGGGAACGAATGAAACACATCCTGCAGCTCCGCCTTCGAATCGGGATCTCTACCTGCGGCGATATCCCTCAAGCCCATCATATGTGCTTCCGGCGCTACCTGGTCTAAATGTCCGCTCAAAAATAGAATCGGTGTCGTTCGAGGAATTAGCGGAAGCTTTGCAGCAGAGTTCCATCGTTGATGTATGAGGAAGGTGATGTGTCGCACGACGGGTATGCCTTTGGCAACTTGGGGAATAGAAAGGAAGGTGTTTTCGACCATTATGGCGTGTATCTAGAAGCCGGCGCGTTATACTCGTGGCAATAGTATTGGCAGAGAAAGGTACCTTATCGGGATTACGACTTGCAAGGTCTATTGCTACTGCTCCACCCAGCGAATGTCCATGAAGGACCTAGGAGGATGCAGGATATGTCAAGGTCGAGTTATGTGATGAGAGAGTGCGGACGTACCACGGGAACACTGCATAGCGCAGGATCCGCATAAACATAATCCAACGCTGCCTGCGCATCGCGTCGTAGACCTCGTTCAGAGGGTTTGCCTTGCGAGGCCCCATACCTGATGGAACGTAAGCGCGCGTGTAACGAGACGTAACGGCACTAACCCGCGATACGAGACCATCAAAGCGTTGAATCCAAGTTTGCGAAGAGTGTGTCCACACGTTGTATAGCACCAACTGTGGTAGCCATTTCCGTGGAATAGAATGATTGTTGCGCGCGCAGTGTGCAGTTTAGTCTGAGAAGAGGACATATGATTTGCGGACGGCATTAATACGGAAAGCGGAAGGTACCTGTCTTAGAAGGTAGCACTTGAGGACGACACCATCGGACGTTTGTACGTCCACCTCAATGTCGCTACCGAGTCGTGTTAGTATTGGATCCATATCTAACCGCACGACATGAGACCGTATAAGACTTGAAAGACTCGAAAACGCGTACCTGCACGCCTTTCCTCCTCTGAATCATAAGCGGCGGGGTATATGCAGAAGTACTGTCCATGGCATAAGATCTACAGCTAGCTGTTAACAAAGTCCAGGAAGCAACACTTGTAAAAAGGACGCACCTTCGTGACTACGCCAGAAGGCATGTATAGTTCGTTCAGCCGTTTCTTGAAATAGTTCATAACCAAGGCCAGCGCGGCCTTAGTAGTGTTGGGGAGACTGCAGATGGTTGTTGGTGATTGAGTCCCGGATGAGCGGTCCGGGAGGAACTGACAACGCGTTTGCGGCCCTGCAAATGTACCTGGACCTAAATCGGGCTTAGGGCGCAGGGGGGTGCTAGAATGAATACAGCCCGAGTGAACTCGCTTTATCAATCGCGTTTTGTCCGGCTGTGAACGATTTTGTGTAATTGGCGACCTAGTCATCGATTCCGCCTTTAAATGGAACTGTGCGCCACATCGGCAGTGATCGCACGTCTAGCCTCAGGCTTCAGCCAAGCTTACGAATGTAGTTCAGAGATTTTCTGCGCTAATTCTTGAGCGGTCGGGAGCAAATGATAAATCGTAAACACCAAATTACTTGATTCAAGTGATATTGTACAAAAAGGATATCCACCAGATCAAAACTGTGAAATCGAAAGACGCTCGGACGGATATTTCCCGGTGACAAAGCCCTGCAACCTTCCCAGAGTATGGGTAAACCTGGGGCTCGTCGTAAGTCAACACAAAAGGGATACAGTAAAGGGATGACTTACTTGCCACGGGCAGTTCGTTTCGAACGTGCCCACTGATGCTCCCCAAAAGCCGTGCTGCTTTCGTCGCCTGAGCTATTTTCGCTGAAGAACGAGCGGCGTTCCGTGCAGAGCGAACTTCGACAGCGGTCGAACACCTTCTCTGCGGGCGAGATGCCGGGGCGATCGGGATGGCGGAGAAGGAAAGCTCTTCTACTGTCGTAGGCGCAACGATTGAATCACTCGGGAGAGACTCTGCGACGGGCATAGGTCCAGAAAGAGCGCTAGTAGACGGGCGAGCAGTAGCCACTGAGACTTCCGATGCCACAGACTTCGGGCGTGGTAGTACAACCTCAACGGACCGTGGTGGGTAATCGGGAGGGAAATCATCGACGTTGGTGGGCTTCAATATCGGTTCCTTGCTCGTCAGCAGACGGTAAAGGAAGTGTTCCCAAGGTTCTGCTGGACCGTATGGGGAAGGCTTGGCGACTGGTCGACCAGCAGCAGAGGGCGCTAGTACGCCAGGGGCCGTCTCTAAAGGACCAAAAGGCTGATCGACGGTGGAGGGATCGATAGACCGGAATTCGAAGGGGTCATTCCCGAAGATAACGCGCTGCACGGGCGAATGAGGTTTGCGCGGTTTCGTGTTGGGGGTAGCAGGATATTTGGAGACGTAGTCTCTGGGGGTGGGGCCGAGGTAGGGCCAGGAGTAGTCCTCAACATCTACACCGTTAATTATGAAAACCATTAGGATGGATGAGTAGAAGGGTGTTGCAGAATGTTGAAGGTTAAGAGTGGATCCGGATAGAACAAGAGCGTAGCATGGCGAGTCGCTTATATACAAAAGCAATCCTAGGCATCATAGGAGGAGTGGTCTGAGCAAGGTCTGAGCGTCAGAGGAGGAGATGTGTTTGACTTCGATCGTTGAGGAGGCCTGGGCAAACTGACACCGCGGGGCTAAGACTCACATGAATCACAGAGAATCAGTCGTTGAATTTTCCACACTGATCTTCACATGCAACCGAGAGCTCTACCAGAATTCATCTCCATAATTAAACAGAAGCTCTTCCCCCGATGCGATAGTCTTAACTGCAGAATGTGTAAGCTCTCACGGAAATGGACTGAGGAAGATTCAACTCACGAGCGTGAAACGATATCCTATGCTCCCCGTTAACGAGCTTGACTAAATTTTACGTTGATCGCATCTCAGTTCTTCAACGGTAGCACGCACCTTCTGGGATGCAGTTCGCATCCTCCTTGCTGTGATTCATGTACCGCGTTTCATTGCAGATATAGGAGCTATCAATGGACACTTCATTGTTGAGCCGGAAGACGTAGCTCCTTCCTCGATGGTTCGCAAGCTCGCTGTAGCATATAGAAAAAAAAAAAAAAAAAACCATATTAGAACAAGATGGGGGAGGGAAGACAAGAAACCTGGCTACCTTCGGGAATCGACGGTAGCATCGTATATTAAACTCTGCAGGTTTGTCGACGTTAGGTTGGCGGTGAGAGAGCATGACGCGAGCAGACCTGAAATGAATTCGCCTTTCTTGATCGCTTCTGCAGCAAATAGTCCACGGCCCCATTTACTTTCCTTGACCTCAAGTGCCTGTGAAATGATGCTGTTGTCAGCTGTCTGGCTGACGCGTATATATGACTTGCATACCTTACAGACACCTCGTTGTATGGAAGCGTTCCTACACCGTCCTGAAACGGTATCTACAGCATATAGGTGAGCGTTTAAGTAAATACCACTCGATAAGACTCGTACCTCTGCAAGCCTATTTAGTACCAGTACTCATTAGGAAGGATGCTGAACTCACGCAGCTTCGCAATTCGTGCAGACTTCTGGATCACATTCCATACCCGCTGCGTAACAAGGACACGACTTGGTCCTGCAGGTCCGTTGACAGTTGCAGCCACGTCGGCGGCGAATGCCTGAATGAGTCTTAGATGAGAGAATAACAAGTCGGAGAAGCACAAGAGCGTTACATGGTCGGTGTTCGCATCGACAAGCAGCTTCACGGTAAGCGCCATTAGCAAAGCAAGGACATAAATCGTCTGCACAACGTCCGTCATGAGAACACGGCGCGTTACTGCAATGGTGTGTTAGCAAACTCCATCACCGCACTATGCGCACGTACGGTCTAAAGATATTGGGTCACGGATATCTAGACGGGATGCTGAACACGCATACTTAATTTTATAAGAACAAGCACTGACCTTCTTCCCTCAAATTTGCGGGTCGCATTCGTGGCGGCTGGAAAACGGCCTTACGACTCGGTCTCTTGGGAAGCTGCTCGTCTGGGATAATGACTGCGCGGTGTTTAAAACCCTGTAAGTGAAGATTTCAGGACTCCGCGGGGACAGACGATGAAAATAGAGTACCTCACGACATGGCTTCATGCATATTTCAGCAAGTTTACACGGAAACAAGTCGGAGAGTAGTCCAAGGTTAGTTTCAATACGTCCAAGTCGTCGCTACTCCATTTCACGGCATTCTAGCCGAGTCAGATAGGCGCGCGCACCGAGAGATAGGAAGCATAACTTACTTCCGCAGTTACCACTTCGGAGGTCGGCGATCTGTGGTTGAGGAAACAGTCGTCCCCGCAAGGATCCGTTGAACTGTTGAGAAATCGACGGCTAGCAATCTTTGCAGGTACCTCTCTCGGCATATGATTAGGATTGACTACAAGTAGCAGTGGTTAGCCTGTGTTAATAAGTAAGAGTGCGTAACATACCATGAACAGAGCAGCAAGGTGTAACACAGTTAAGATTACTGCAAAAATAGGAAGCCATGTCAAGAAATTCTTTCTTGAGGGAAGAAGGGCATTCGTCAGGCTGTGGAGATGAAGCACCAGCAGCCAAGCGTGGCCACTGGCATGGAAGAGGGTCTCTGGGAGAGGAATCACTACACATTTGCTTATATGACGAAGGACTTACCGCATCTTGCTCGTGAAATGGACATCAAGATCACCAGTAGAACTATCCCCGAGAAGCTTCATCGGAAGGAGGTTGGACGCGTCAATTTCGCGGTCGGAAAGGCTACACGATTCTTTTAGTCTACGCGCGGCTTCCAAAACGATGATTTCGGCTATGAGGTTCTACGTCAGCATAGCAGTAAGAGACAAAGTTGTAAGATGTACTGTTTGGATCAAAATCGTTGCTCCAAGCAAAGTACTTGTACTGTTCAGCGTGGTCGAGGTGGGCGAAATTGGGGTCTTCAGCGAAGGGCATGAACTGCATGTGATTAGAATCATCTCCCCAGTGGATGTTCCTGTTCGTTACAGACGACGACTCGTACGGCGACGCAGGAGAAAGCTTGGGTTCAATAACAACAGTTTTGATTGGAACACGCGTCACGGTAGAGCCATCGATGTGTTGTAGCTCAAAGAAGTCCTCGTCGGCTTCAACTGAAATGTCGGCATCGGCATAAATGAAAGGCTTTCTCTGGGCATCAATAGCTGACATTTCCTCGTATGAAAGAGGATTTGGCGAAGCGAGACTTCAAGCAATCGTTGCCTCGGTGTCCGTTTTCTCCCAGTCGTAGAAGTCTTGCCACGTATCCTCCACGACGCGACGAGCAGAGTCGAAATTTTCCATGTGATAGTCTCGGTACGCTGGATAGTGGGAGAATCATTAACAGAAAATGCGACGAGGGAGAAAACGCGGACATGTCAGATAACAGTAGCCAAAGATGCAGTTATTTCGTTGAGAACGCGTCTCGGATGTATAAGTAAGAGTTCGTCCTTCGGATAAGAGGGTGGTGGAGGTGGGGGTGGCGTTAGTCAGTAGTCAACGATGATTGTTGAGAGCAAGGGTGATCGATCACGTGCCGCCAGAGACCGCAACCTAGTATTTGCACTCAGACCACTATAGCCTGAGTATTACTTTCGCAGTAGGTCAAAGGATAACAAGCATAGTAATTCTACCAGGCCTCAAGTGGAAGGGACTCGCGAACGCGCCGACGATGCGACTCGAAAGTAATTGATTCGCTTTCAACTAGTATGGTTACTACATGATCGGCGCTTTCATTGTCCGGGAATCCTCTGGCGTCAATTTATGCAACGCTGGATGTAAAAAGTATCAACCCTTGCATACAGTAAGGCGACAGCTCCCGCAACACATGCTCGCTTTGGCTTTGATCTGCTTCCATGACAATTTCACCGCCACTAAACCAACCGAGGTCTAACGTGGTCAAAGGCGTACTTTTCCAACGCGACTTGACCATCTCCGTGAATACCTCTGGTTCAAAATCCAAAGAACCACTGATGTGTAAGGTTTTTAATCGTGGTACGAGGCTGAGCGATTCCGGTGCGTCTGGTTTGATCGTGAGGGCCTCTATAACCTCGTTCGTCAACCCGCCGCAGTCGATGAGACGCAGCTCAGAGAGAAGCGGCGTAAGAGGGAGGAAACGCAGTACATCATCTGGTGCGAGCTCTCCGTGAGAAAAATGGAGGGTGGTCAAAGGTGCTTGGGACCGTTGGATGAATTCTTGAATGGCCGCAAATGTTGCAGCAGTGTCGCGCGGCTTCTTCAAGCTGTCTCCTGCCGTCTCGATGAACAATTTTGAGAGTGCTGGGGCTTCAATACCCTCTAATGTCTCCTGTACGGGATGTGTGTCCGCCAAAGGCCAGATCTTGACCGAGAGTGTGGAGAGATGAGAGCAGATGATGGGTAGTCCTTCCAACTCCTCCTCTGTATCCGGGGGCGATCGGCCCGATTCAACTCGCACATGACACTCGCGTACATGCGGCGCCAGCTTCAGGACCTGTAGGACCTGTAAAGGCTGTGACCCGTTGAAGTACGTATAGCCACTCAAGTATGCATGTTCCGTTCGAAATGTCTGTATCGCCTTCCACGGGAGGGCGAAGAAATGTAGACAATCATCCGTATCAACAAAGGTCACTGAATTGAGCTGGGGACACGCCTCGAAAATGCCGACCTGGACCCTACCACTGTTGTACGAAAAGCATGTTACGCTCAGTGTCTTCAGGACCCGCAGATGGTTACGAAATGGGGAAAGTTCGAGCATCATTGCAAGGGGCATGCAGAGGACCAAATGAGTAATGCGCGAAGCGAACGGTAGCAGGAGGAAGACAATCCGAGACAACGTGGCGGACGCGTCGACCACGTTTGACGAACAACAGTAAAAACCGATGGATAGATTGGCAAGGCCAGTACGGCTCAGCTGCACGGCCAGCCGCAGGATAGCCTTCTCGTCGATGTCGAGAAGATTGACATTTAAAGTAGCCCAAAGTTCAGGACATTGAAGGACCACTCTCCGCCAGTCCTTACACACGAGCTCTACGGTCCAAAGCATGCTCTCCGATGGCAGAAGTTCTCGCCACTCGTCGCTATCTGTCTCAAGGCTATTCTTTATCTTCGTAGGTAGGGGAAAGATGACGGTGAGGGAGACTATGTGGGATAGGATTTCGGAGGGCACTCGGCGAACTGGGGATAGAAGGTATTTCCGCTCCTCGATGGCCAGCGACAGATGTTCCTGTTCTCCTTCGAGAGACAGAAGACAATCGCTAATATGCGCTGCTTGGGCCATGATGTCTGAGCGTAACTTTGTAAGCTTTTCATGAGACGATCTGGCTGCGCTGAGACGCGAATGGAGGTCCGATATCATATCGCGGATAGCAGCTTCTTCTGCGGGAGCGGGGACGTTGTTGGTGTGGATTAGATGGTGGTATCGGGCATCATCCCGTAAGGACGGTATCTCTGCTTCCTTGAAGTCGGGGATCGCATGATTCCGACATGAGCAGTTCGACCCATTGCATGGCGTCCACTGGAAGAGAGATGAGGGAGGACGATCTAACGGAGCGTAAGTACGTGGCGAGTAAGATATGTAGCCAGAGATCACCGTTGAGTAAATCCATTCTCCCGCTGACAGCGCGTCCTTCAATGATGTTCAAAAGAGAAGTTGAAAACTTACGGCAAGTGCGGCAGGCATTTCCTTCCGCCTTCCGCTTCGGCATATTGCTCGGCCGGACACAAGCCCATTACCGACTCGCGCCTGCGCGAGGCCGCCACTGAAACGAGTGCAACGCCGACCAGCAATCATTCAATGGGATAACCGTAGAGTACATGTACGTTCTGCTCCTTCTCTTCTCTTCTTCCTGGAACCTGACTGTTCACTCAGGGCGTAGTTCCTTGCGATAACCTCTCGCGATGACGGTACCAAATACAGTGACTTTGTCAAGTTGCAGGCGGACAAAGTCCTCGAGAATGCGGCTAGCCCCGATGAGGCGGGAGTGTATAGCAACCTGTGGTATGCGAAGGATGGAGGTGTGGCGGCGTTCACTGGCCCAGCGCAGGGTGCAGCTTTGGGTGCGTTAGTGGCGGCTGGGTCGTTGGACTGTTGAAGGAACGAAATACTATTCCGGACTGTTGATATTGATACCCTCATGAGGACTTTCGTTGAAAGGAGATATAAATTATTTGATTCGTTTCCTGCCAGTATATATCCTTAGCTATTTAGTTAGCGTAGGCGGTTCCAAATACAGTAACACAGTAACAGTTAGGATATGACGAGATTATTCTCAAACAGAACAACGTCGCTGAGATGTCACTGTTCTTGAATGAATAACATCAATCCTCTTAAACGAAACCGTGCTTATTCTTGAACTGCGATTGGTGCAACTTATCGATAACTATTGCGCCTCGACTTTAGATCATTCAGCGTCCATATATTCTACTACATAATTTCCCATGATATCAAAACTGTGAAATGGAAAGACGCTCCGAAGGATATTTCCCAGTGGCGAAACCCTTCAGTCTTCCCAGTGTGTCTGTGAACCTGAAGCTCGTTGTAAGTAACACGAAGGGTATACAGTGGAGATGAACACTTACTTGCTACGAACACTTCGTCTAGAGCGTATTGGCCCGCTTATACTGCCCAAAAGACGTGCTGCTTTCGTTGCTTGCGCTATCTTCGCGGACGAGTGCGCCGCAGTCCGTGCAGAACGAACGGCTACAACCGTCGAAGACCGTCTTTGCGAGCGAGGTGATGGGGCACTTGGGATAGCAGAGAAGGAAAGCTCTTCTACTGTCGAAGGCGCAACAGTTGACACATCCGACTGTAACTCCGCCACAGATTCGTTGGAAGAAGTCGCTGGGTGTACAGTGGCCACTGAGGTCCTGAGCCGCGGAAGCACAACCTCGACAGACCGTGGCGGGTAATCGGGAGGGAAATCATCGACATTGGTGGGCTTCAATAACGGCCCTTGCTCGTCAAAAGACGGTAAAGGAAGTGTTCCCAGGGTTCTGCTGGGCCGTGTGGCGAAGGCTTGGCGGCTGGTCGACCTGCAGCAGTGGGGGCCAGTACGTCAGGCGCAATCTCCAAAGGCCCAAAAGGCTGATCGACGGTGGAGGGATCGATAGACCGGAATTCGAAGGGGTCATTCCCGAAGATAACGCGCTGCACGGGTGAATGAGGTGTGCGCGGTTCCGTGTTGGGAGTTGCTTGATATTTGGAGACGTAGTCTCTGGGGATAGGGCCGAGGTAGGGCCAGGAATAATCTTCAACGTCGACGCCGTTGATTATGAAGACCATTATGGATGAGTGAGTAAAAATGGAGGTGATCAGTGTTGAAGGTTGTGGATATGTGTGGATAGGAATTTAGTGTAGTTGGGCGACTAGGCTTATATACAAAAACGATCCTCGGCATCATAGGAGGAAGAGTGTTGGTCTATTCGTCATAGGAGGAGATGTGTTCGACTTCGATCGTAGAGGTTCAGAAGAGGTGAAGACATGAATCCTGTGCGTCTCAATTGTAAACGGACACTGCGGGGTAAGACTACATTATGCGGTAAGAGATTGACCGAAGTGGAGCTCGCGTTGTAGCCGGCGGCGAACTGGAAAAAGAAGACATTTCCATTCCAGAGACAAATAGTCTTAGAAGCGTTGGTTATGTCGTCTGACTACGGATTAAGAGCTCTTCCGAAGAAGATTCAGAGGTGCTGGGCGCCGCTGGTGATCCCATATCGTGTCGCAAATGATAGCCTCCTCACCCGGCAGTAGGGTGTTGTTGGATGGGTGTATTATTGGGGACCGTCTCGTAAAATGGTAAGTACATCTTCTGCCAGAAGTCGAGAGTCCATTCGGAGAGCGACGTAAGGAAGCTGGCGGGAACTTGGAATGCGACCAGAGACCACCGTGTTTACCGTTGAAGTTCAAGTTGCATGTAGAAAGCCGAGTTGATGTGTTAAACGCGGTCCGCGGGATGGAAAGACCGGCAGGCATTTCTATTGCTTTTATCTTCCTACCTTCATGACCACTTGACTAGACGTCCAAAAGCATCTGGCTGGTGCATGCCGTCTCTACAGATATTCTCTTAGACTGTGCTCGATGGCCAGTCTGGTTTCTAATCAACCGTGCGAGTAAGCGCGGCATCAGCCTGGCGTCGCTTCTGCATTTGGAACATCACAAGTCTACTGCCTTTGTCGGTGCGTTGCCCACCTCCCAGGCTTATTTTTTCACTTACATGGCATCACAGACCGGGATGTAGAACGCGCTCGCCTGGCGATCTCTTCAATGTCTTGTTCACCATCAACCACGCTTTTATCGAGGTGCGAATCCCAGATAACTCGAAGGCAGTTCATATGCAAGTTTACATTTTCCGACACTAGGCTATGTCATGTTGACGCGTCTCGCAGGCCACAACTTGTGGAGTATGTCATCAACCAAGATGCAGACGTCTCCGTCAATGGTGCGATTCTGTCCTACGCAACTGACGAGGACACAGTTCTCCTGGGTCACGGCGTCTAATGACGACTTACCTCTTCTGGAGATCGCGACCGACGCCAGTGCCTGCACAGTATCGCGACGACTTCTAACCGGAACCCAGCTACATCGCTCAATTGGCATTAACTTGCTCTGAACTGTGCCTTCTGGCAGTACGCCAGGCGCCGACTATGCCTCAAGTGCGCAAATGTTTTCAAATATAGCTGACTTTGTTGCTTATTCGTATTCAGGCTACCGGCTCATAAATATATCACGACTTCGTCCAGAGACTACTACGGCAGCAATGCAGGCGCGTTGGTTGTTCCTTTAACAAATATCGCTGATCGGGCTCCGGACTGTTCACACCTAACCAATTTACCGGGAAGGTGCCAACATATCTGCACCGCTTTAAATTATGACGAGACGTCGCTTGTCAAGACACATAACTCAGTACGTCGAACTTCTGTCGTTGGGGTCTACATGCTGACGTTGAGGTTAGACTTCTGTGGCGTTGAAACAGAACGAAGCTCCGGTATTTGGAAGAGCCTCTCCTCGGTGTCTAAGCTTGCACTGCACCGGAGTTACTGTAGAGATTCAATCAATTCGTCGGTCACAGGTCACCGACGACCCGAAATCGACGAAATGTCACACAGGTCACAGGTTGCATCGCAATCTGACGATTCCGGTAGCTGAAAAAGGCAAAAAAATCGTCTGAAATCATCCAAATTGGGGTAATTTGATGAAATTTTTTGCTCCGGTCACAGCACCTTCGGCGCTGCGACGAAATCAAAATTTCGTCGCGGCGGTCACACGTCACATGGGGTGACGAATTGAATGAATCTCTACAGTAACGAGAAAGCCTCCACGGAGCTGCGATCGCCGGTGATCGATATTGGTGGGTCCAATTTTTTTTTACTCGATTATTATACACTGAGTATTATCCTCAGCATGCTGGCCGTATCGTGTGTATACCTCGGTCGTGCCATGGCACATACGCTGAATTGCATTACCGGACGGTTTCCAGTGGCCCAAAGATTGGTTGTGGCTCCTCTTCGCCAGAATCCGCACGGTTGATCAAGGAGAGACAGTCTCACTGACGCTGTCCGTATAAAATCCTCCTCTCAGCGATGCGTTCTGTCTACACTGAACTACTACAATCATGTCTACTAAAGCCATCAACATCTCTACTCGCTCTTCCTACACCTCCCTCACGCTTGGTGTCATGCAAAGTATTGTCGGCATCATAATTGTATGTTGATTTCCCACATCTTGTTTCCACACCTCTAATGTGTCTTCTAGAGCCTCGCCGCTATGCTTGCCTTCAGGCTATTCCCATCACTATCTCCTCGTGCTCCCGAGTTCCGTCATATAGCGACACCCACCTACAGTCAACGTCGTTCGCGTCGCTCGTCTGTAGACACAGTGGCCACGGAGACGTCGGACATCACGATCGACTCGGTTTCGACCTTGGTTGAGCCCGAAATTAAACGTAAACGTGGACTCTCTGCTGGTAAGTCTACTCCTATTCCTTGAGGGTGCACAATCTAATTTGTATCCTAGCTTCCATCCGTGAACCATTCATCAAAGTCGCGAAGACGACTAAGAAGCAGATACGCCCTTTGGCGCGTAGAATGTCGGATGGCTTGACTGCCGTCTCGTCGCCCTTCACCACCTCGACAACATCTCTCTTCTCTCCCGCATCAGACTCGTACTTCCCCCACGTGACTTCCATGCAAGTGAAGGCGGCCGTGAAGCAGGCCAGGCGTAATCCGGCCGATATGATTCCATTCGGTCGCAAGTCAGCAGCACCTTTTGTCACTGAGCCTTCCCCGTGCATGAGGAAATCGTGCTCGCTGGTTCCTGAGGAGTGCTTTGTGGACGAAATGGATGTCGTCTATGTTATTGAGCCCTCACCGTTGAAGAAGAGAAAGGTTTTCAGACCGGCGAAGATGGGTAGGAAGATTTCTCGAGCGTGTGTACAAGTCTTTGCATGACTGTCGTCCCGATATCGTCCTATACCCTGCCAATGCCATAATACCAAGTTTCTGT